>JASAMV010004438.1:0-13576 GCA_030248065.1 Rhynchonema sp. JSB1_4
ATCTATAAATGTTTGTCAAGTCAACGCCATTTTCAATTCCGTTTTCAAATGTTCCAAATCACCGGTTAATCGGTCGATATTACCCGCTTTCCTGAGCACAACCAGGGTGCTCCATCTATTCTTGACAATTTTCGCACTTTTGGTGATTTTGCGAAGTTCGAATTTTGAGGTTTTCGAATCCGACAGCTCAGCAGCACGCGACTTCAGCTTTGACTGGAAACGTTTCAGATCGGACAGCGTGGATATTCGGTTGAGATCAGTTAGCAGAACGTTGGTTTGGGACGGGCTGAGCTGAAATAACAACATTTGTGTTGAACCTGACAGAGCAAGGAAGACAGGCAGTATGTCTGGTTAATTGATGTGTGGTCAACTAAAAGTCATCATCTCCAGGCATCCCCGGAAACAACACGTGGCATGGCATTGGTGGCATTTCTCGGAACAGAACTTCAAAGAGTATTTTATGTTTGCATTCAGCTTCAACCATGAACATATGATTCAAATAATCTGAAACCGTTACCTGAATCTCAGTCCTGTCCACCTCCACGCCCATATCAATTGCCTGATATTTCATGGCCACTTGTCGTTTGGTCTCGCGTTCGGCGTTCACGCGTTTCACCTGATAAATCAGGAAAAAATAGTTGCATGAAAAAAGATAGAGTTTTTCTCACAATGATCACTACAACGGCTAATCGGCGCTTTGAATCGAATAGAAGAAAACGTTCCTGGTAACGGGCTAAACGAAACACGTCTTCGACTGCGACGCTAACAGAGATGTCAGCGTAACAAAAAATTGTTATCAATGAACACCACTATAGTCAAATCTCAACCAGACAATATAAGTTGCTCACCTCATAGTTGAAGTCAATGTGCTCCATGCGAAACAGCTCTCCCAAAAAGTCCATGTACGTTTTCTTATGTTCGATTGTCTGGCATTTCTCGCGAGCTGCGCGATAGTTTTCCAACATCCCAACAGTCTCAGGAAGAAAACTGAATAAAAAATCAATTTCAATCGTAAACGGATAATCAAGAACCCCAAAAAATAAGCAAAAACGAACACAGTGATCGACTTTCCACATTCAAATAGTGTCGGGGACAGTTCGTTTTCGTCAAGAAATTTCAACATTTTCTTCGATTCTCGCACATTTTGAATGGCTCTCGATCGCCAATCAATCAATATATCGATCGATTTGATCAATTTGTCAATCAATTCAATTGTTGATCGGTGATTCACTGCAACAGCGCCGATTAGAACCGTTCGCGGCGACGAAATGTTCGAGTTTCAGCTGCTGCCCGCTGTACTTGGCTGTCAGTTCGCTGTATCTGAAGAATTGAAAATACTTCGCTCATATATTTCTTTTTTTTAGTGATTTGAAAAATTTGCGCAATTTTTATCTTCTACAGTATAGTAAATTTCTAAATTCGTTGCCTCATGCATTTTTGCAGACGCAGGGAAACTCCCGTTCGAAGTCGAAGCAGGCAACAAGCTCAACACACATTCAACAAGCCACGCAGCTGGCTCATGTGCGTTTCGAATGTTTCAGCCACACAAGCCGTGTGTGTCAGCTGCGTGGCTTGTTCACTGTGTGTTGAGCTTGTTGCCTGCTTCGACTTCGAACGGGAGTTTCCCTGCGTCTGTAAAAATGCATGAGGCAACGAAATTAGAAATTTACTATAGTTCAATTCATAATAGCTCAACTATATCATTGGGCGCCGGGAAACAAATGGTGATAAAATATATCATTGAAACATTTTATGCCGAAATATTCAATGGCATTCGCTCATCGAACATCAACTATACTATTTCCTTCTTATGCGAGTCAAAGGAAGCCGTGTCAACGTTGTAAGCCAACTCCTAGCTGAGGTCGAAAGTCCAAGACTGCCCTTGAAAATACAAAGAGAAATCACACGTGACATGCACGCCGCCAACGTCACCAGCAGCCTGAAACACTGTTTCGTGCGCCGGCTTTTCACGTGGCGCATGACGTCAATTCTTTCAAGGTGAGTTTTCGACCTCAGCTAGGAGCAACTGGATCGCACGTTGAGTGGATGTTTGGATCTAATATTTGGGAAACATGTGCAAGCAGGAGCCGCGTAGGAGATCGCCTCTCGGAATGGATTACATCGTGGGCTACGATAGCCACGTAAGCAAGCTGTGTTCAAGCTTAGTTAGTCAAAAGTAACCGTCTGCGGTGCCAGCGAGCCACCACTTCAGCGTTCCCGAAATTTCGGCAACACCGGTATATAATCTGTCCAACACACTATTGAACGTGCACGGAACGAAGTTGGCGTATTTCAGTCATGTGAGATGGCCGCCATATATTGGTTGCACAATGACTTATAAGAATTGGTCAAATTTTTTTCCTGAAATGGGGTGGTGACGTTGCGTTGCGTGATCGCACACAAAGAACGTGGTAAAGAGAATGTTTCAGACCTGCGTTAACGTGGTTGATCTGCTGGTTTATTTTCAGGTGAAAATATTTTGTGAGAATCACAAATAGTACAGTGGTTAAGAGTGACTGAACGTGAAAATCAGGATAGATTTGATGAATTCTTATATGGTCATTGTGCGACCAATACCCGTCCGTACCAAATGAGATGCACAGCAATAGAAAAATTGGAGGCCTTGCAGTTAAGTCAGCTGTTGTTTTTTTTGTGGCGGATTTAGTAACACATTCCTAAAGTTAACTAAACTGTTATTGAGTATCGATTATTGATGGATAAATCCAGCGAAATTCACATGTTGTACGCACTATGAACCGCGTAAAATTCCGACACGCGTCTGGTTATCTTGTAAAATACAAACCAAGAGAAAGTGGAAATACAGTGTGGATGAAGATTTTTTTTAATTTTTAATCTTCAGTTTTTACTATTCGTACCTTTAACATTTACGAATGGGCAAACAAACCTGCATATCCGATTCAATATCCCAATCACGCCAATCAATCGACAGATGAATCGATCGACAGCGATCCAATCGGGGCAATAACCGTGATCGGATTCGATCGAAATTTGATCAGCGAGCGAATTTGAGAACAAGTCACTGCAAAAGATATATTTTTTCGAAATTGTTAAAAAAATTTTTAGCAAATGAAAAGAAACTGCACGATTACCTTGAAACAGTCTGCATTTTTTTCATCAGTCGATTAATTTGTCTGGCAGCGCGAAAATAGCGCTGCGCACGAAAAGGAGTTCTCAATTTGTAATCCAACTTTCGCAGAATATACCGTTCGAAGGGAACGAAATCTTTGAAGTCCAATAATTTCATACTTTCGTCTGCCAGACGTTTTAACGTGCGAAGTTGCAATTTTTCAGTTTGTTTAGCTGAATACTTATGCCGCTTGAAGACAGTTAGCGCAGTTGACGTCAGATAGTCGGCACACGATATCAATAAATTGTCAGCGGATTGCATGATTTATCAAGGGTATGTGCACTTTCGCTTAATTTTATTTTATTGCTGTTGTTTCGCGAACGCTTCGAGCGCACGTTTTGGCGGCACCAGCGAATTCGTGACTCCGACGCGTTTCTTGGACTTTTTCGGCCCTGCTGGCTCTTCGGAATAATCCCAGTCGCCTGTCTGATAGCGCACCTGCGGAGGGAAAGTAGAAAATGCGGGTGGCCGTCGAAAATCCCGAAAAAAAAATCCCGAAAAAAAAATCCCGAAACGAAAAATCCCGAAAAAAAATCCCGAAAAGCAAAAATCCCGAAAAAATCCGGGATTTTCGACCCCACCCAAAATGCGTTTGATTTTTTTTAAAATTTTGTTGCGTAAACATTCCCTAAGAATCGCTGGTATTGGTCGCACAATGACTATATGAGAATCCATCCCCATATTTTTCCTAGATCGGCAAGGAGGGTTTCTGGCGATTTTTTTCAAATTGAATCAGGTTTTGACAAGGAGTTATTTTCTCTTTCTTTTCCCGCTTTGATTATCGGGACGGGAGTGATCAACGTGTGTGTGCTGTAATCGATTTGACACATAAAGCATGTAACACGTGGCCACAGTAACCCGAGCCCGAACCATTTCGGTTGCGTAGAATTCAGGGTGAAACTTCTGCACACGTGTGTTTCTCATTCTTCTCACTGATAAGCATGCAAAGTTCTTGTCAAAACCTGGTCCAATTTGAAAAAAATGCCAAATATCCGCCTTTTCAATGCAGGAAAATTAGGGGGATGGATTCTCATATAGTCATTGTGAATACATAGCAAAAGCAACCGATGTGCATTGCATGATATGGAAGCAATGAAACATTTTCCGGTTGGCTTTCAAAATAAAATCAAGCTCTGCACATCTTACCTAAAGTTTTACGATAGAACGAATTTGATCTCGACCTTGGTTTCAAAAGTCTAACAGTGGTTCACTGAATCAAAGCATTTGGTCCGGCAAGACAGTTCGCATCTATCATCTCAGATCTCAAAGTTTGACAATTGACAAATTTGATAATTTGCCGAACAATAGTGAATCGGCCCTCTATACAGCTAGTGACAGTTTGGCAGCCATTATGCCGCCAATGTTCTACTTGAACTTCATTGGAATGACGACAGACCAGTGTAGTTCCTGGGGGAGGGGGGTCCCCCCTAAGGTACACTAACCCAGGGTTGGGCAAAAAAAACGACGGCGTTTTTTCTTAAAAAAACGTTTTTTTTAAAAAACGCCTGGATCGTTTTTCGTTTTTTTTTAAATCCTGAGTTTCCTTGATTTTCCCTGATTTTTTCAGGGAAAGTATCCTGATTATCAAGGAAAATCAATTTTTTTGTCCCATTTTTTTCAAAAAATTTTCGACCAATTTTTACTTTGTCGAGATACGTCGATATACGGAGTTTGACTTTCAGTGATGACCCCGGCCAAAGTTGGTCCCATGATGCGGGTCTGATATGGGATCTTAGCAACTCGATAGAAAAGGGTTGAAACCCGTTTATTTTGCTTCAGAACACATACATAGAATTACTTCATTTAACCACGTTTTCTTCCCAACATGAGCGTTTTCCAATTTTTTGGGGGCATATTTTGGTCATCTGGGCGTTTTAAAAAACGTTTTTTTGAAAAAAACGTTTTTTAAAAAAAACGATTTTTTGAAAAAAACGTTTTTTGCCCAACCCTGCACTAAACGCCTCAAATTTTTCCCAAAATAGGCATTTTTAGGCCTAAAATGGGTGATTTCTAGGTCGATGTTCTCAAAAGTCGCCAAAATACCCTTTTTATGGAGAATTTTTTCCAAAAAGGGTAAAAAATCGGTCAAATTTTCTACCCCAAAAAGTGACTTTTTTCTGAATTTGGGTGTTCCCCCCCAGGTAGGTACACTAACCGCCGCGCCGGACCAGGTACTACACTGCGACAGACCAAAGCCGTATAACCAGTGCTGTGGCGACTTTGGCAGAAACCCCCCCCCCCCCCCCCCCGGCGTAGTGTACATAGGTGGAAAAATCGGGGGCGGGTAGGGGGTAACGTACCTGGAATCTTGGGGGGGGAATCCGGTTTGGGGCGGGAGGGGGGAGATTTTTTGGGGCGGGTAGGGTACAATACAAGTGCCTATTTTAATATGCTATTAAGTGCATATATCGCGCGCAGCACGCGATTTTTTGTACTTTTAAGGGTTTTCGGTCGAACTTTGGGCATTTTTGACCGAAAAAATGGCATTTTGAGGGCAAAAATCGGGGCGGGTAGGGTACCAGAGCGGGGCGCGTAGGGGGGCAGGGTACCGGAGCAGGGCGGGTAAGGGGGTAGTGTACCAGGCCGGGGCGGGTAGGGTACCATTGGGGGACCCCCCAGCCACAGCACTACGTATAACGATAAGGCAGAACCGAATAAACAGAAATTCTATAAGTTACGAACCTCACGCGAACTATATTCGGCCGGTGCCTGATGATCTGCAGCAGAAGTTGCCTGAAAATCACGCCCAGGTCCTTGTACGGAGCCGGACTCGGACTCGAACGGCACTGGATCCGGCTGCGACACGAATTTGGTGGGCAGAGAATGCGAGAAACGACAATTGCTGCCGCGACGACAACGACCTGAGAACGAAATAAGGCATTTTTACATCTTTTTTTCTAAATTTGCCACCTTAAGGGATTGATACGCTGAATGTGAGAATTTTCGTGAAAGGTACAGATGGTTGCCAGTTTACAGATTTAGGCCAACTACGCTAACACGAGCCGATTTCGGAGGTGGTGTGCTTGCGAAACAAATGAAAGAGAAAATCATCATGCTCCCCCTTGTATTCTTCAACGTGTAACATTTCACAAATCAGCAGCCACATGTGAATGTTTCCCTAATTTGCCACCTCCGAAATCGGGCTCGTGTTGGCGTAGTGTTACTTTAAGATAAATCCTGTTGTGTAAAATGCACCGAAACAGGCAAAAAAACGTGTGATATGTCGCGAGCAGGAAATGTTTCTAGAATGGCGGATAAACAAGAAAAAAGTCAATGAAAACTTTGGTGTTATTGGTATTATACTCGTCTACTAAATAAAAAAAATAACAAACCTTTCCGAAACTGTTTGCACGGCAGACGTTTCTTGCCGCTCGCGTCCAGCTGAATAAAAAAACAAATTATCTCAATTTTATACATAAGACTATGCTTGCTGAAAAACCGGTTTTTTATATTTGTGGAAAAATTTCCGAAAGAAAACGATATAAAACCGCAGTGCATAAAGATAGGGGAACCTAAAATAACGTATTTTCGGCCCATGCTAACGTCAGTGCAGCAGTGTCATGGTGTATTAGGGCGTTTTTGACGTTCATAGCAACCAAAATGATCAAAACAAGGCACATTTACACCTCGCGCCTTCGCCAAAAGTCTGTCTCATGAAAATATGTTCTGAATGTAGCGAAAAATCTACGAAAAAAACATGCTTCTAAACAAGTTTCCAGGCAGCTCCGTTTCTTCGGGCTTGTTCGTATTTTCCACCTCCAGAAACCGTCGAAAAAACATTTTTTTTTCATCCGCAACCATACGCAAGACAGAGAAAAAACCGCACAATCACCAAAAACAATTCCACAAACCTGTTCCTGTTCAGTCAATTTGACGTGTTTCTCGAGCACAGCCACACTCGCTGCTTCTGCCTCGGCGTATTCCGTGTGGAAAATACTGGTGGAATTTGTGGGAATGGCTGAGGACAACGCGGACAGGGCGGAGGGAAGACGGTTTGCGACCGGTGTTGTGGAACTGAAGGAAAATACCTACAGAAGAACTGCATAAACATTTGCATTGATCTTCTCTAGATTAGGCATGTGGGCAATACCCAATACCCAATATCACCCAATACCCAATACCTGGTATTGGGTACCCAATACCCAATACCAGGTATTGGGTGCCGGTATTGGGTATTGGGTGTAGTGGGCGTGGGGGGGGGGGGGGGGGGTTGGGGGGCACTGTAGTGGCTGGGGGGCACTCCCCCCGGAAGGGGTATCTATCTCGAGCCAACCCTTAGGGGGGATGGGGGAAGGGCATCTATTTTGAGCCGACCCCAAAGGGTATCTCGAGTAAGCAGATTTATGCTTTTCAAAGGCAAAAATGGGTGTTTTTCGACCTCGGGACCCCCAAAAATCGCGCGCTCCGCGCGCAAACACCCAAAAATGGTCATTTTCGGCCAATTTTCGGCAAAAATGTCAAAAAGTACCCATTTTTAGGCCAATTTTGCAGTAAAATTGCATGCAAAAATGGCCTTTTTTCGCCTTTTGACGGACCATAGGGGCAGTGTAGTTCCTGGTCCTGGCGCGGCGGTTAGTGTACCTACCCCTTTTTCCGTGCGGCGGTTAGTGTACCTCCCTGGGGGGGGGAAGGGGGGGGGGAAGACCCAAATCCAGGAAAAAGTCACTTTTTAAACGGTGGTAGAAAATTTGACCGATTTTTGCACCTTTTTGGAATAAATTATTCATATAAAGGGTATATTCGCGTATTTTGACATCATTGACCTAAAAATCACTCATTTTTGGCCTAAAAATGCCCATTTTAGGCCTAAAAATGCTAATTTTAGGCAAAAATTGAGGCGGTTAGTGTACCTAGCGCGGCGGTTAGTGTACTAGTGTTCCTTGGTCGCGGCGGTTAGTGTACCTTAGGGGGAGGGACCCCCCCCCCCCTCCCCCCTCCCCCCAGGAACTACACTGCATAGGGGTATCTATCTTGATTACCCTCTGGGGGGTATCTCGAGTAAGTCAGAAACCTTCCCCCCCCCCCGAGGGTATCTTGGGTCGATTGGCTATGGGAAATTTTTGGGGGTATGTATGGGAAATTTCCCGAAAATTGGGCTGGGTATGGGAAAATTTCGATTTCTCAACGACACCACTGGGTGTGGCCCTGGTATTGGGTATTGGCTTGGGTCAAAAAATCGGTATTGCCCCCATGCCTACTCTAGATCTCATGTTCCCAAGAAATTCCAGGAAAAAAGAAGCCTTTAAAGTTTTTCTGATGGAAAAGCGATAAAAAATACGAAACACTGAAGCAAAACAACCAAACGAATGTCGTTGTTGTTCTTAAAGTTTCGTCGTCATTACGTTTACATCACGGATCACGCACACTGGCAGTGCTGTGGCTACTTTTGCGGGGCGGGTAGGGTACATAGGTGGAAAAATCCGGGGCGGGTGGGTAGGGGGTAGCAGTGTAGTGGCAGGCCCATGTGTGGGAGGTAAGTATGATGCGGGGTTGGGACCGGAAGCGTGAGAGGTATGATTTTGGTCACCCAAAAAGGCGAAAAAACACCGTTTTTGTGATACAATTTTGGCCAAAAGTTGAGGTAAAAATAGTACTTTTTCAAAATTTTCGCCGAAAATCGCCTAAAAATAGGTATTATGGGTGGGTTTCGCGCGCGGAGCGCGCGATTTTTGGGAAAATAAGGTCGAAAAACACCGATTTTTACCTTAAAAAGGTATAAAATTGCTTGTGAGAGGTATGATTTGGAGTTGTGAGAGGTAAGTACTCAACCCCCCCCCCCCAACCCCCCCTCGGGTTTTGTGGTAGGTAAGTACTGAGAGGGGGGGTAACCCCCCCCAACCCAGCCATACTATGGGGGGTAGTGTACCTGGGATCTTGGGGGAGGGAAATCCGGTTTGGGGGGGGAGGGGGGGGGGAAGAGTTTTCGGGGCGGGTAGGGTACAACACAAGTTTTTGTGCGTGCCGGTTGTTATGTACTAAAAAGTACCCATATCGCAGCGCGAAATTTTGTGCGCTTTGTAGGGTTTTCGGGCGACATGTGGGCATTTTTGACCGAAAAATGGGCATTTTGGGGGTAAAAATCGGGGCGGGTAGGGTCCCAGGGCGGGGCGGGTAGGGGGCTAGGGTACCAGAGCGGGGCGGGTAGGGGGGTAGCGTACCAGGCCGGGGCGGGTAGGGTACCATTCAGTGTAGTGGCAGGCCCATGTGTGGGAGGTAAGTATGATGCGGGGTTGGGACCGGAAGCGTGAGAGGTATGATTTTGGTCACCCAAAAAGGCGAAAAAACACCGTTTTTGTGATACAATTTTGGCCACAAATTGATGTAAAAACTGAACTTTTTAAAAATTTTCGCCGAAAATCGCCTAAAAATAGGTATTATGGGTGGGTTTGCGCGCGGAGCGCGCGATTTTTGGGAAAATAAGGTCGAAAAACACCGATTTTTGCCTAAAAAGGGTATAAAATTGCTTGTGAGAGGTATGATTTGGAGTTGTGAGAGGTAAGTACTCAACCCCCCCCCCAACCCCCCCCTCGGGTTTTGTGGTAGGTAAGTACTGAGAGGGGGGGGTAACCCCCCCCCCCCCCCCCCAGCCACTACTATGGTACCATTGGGGCCAGTGTAGTTCCTGGGCCGGCGCGGCGGTTTGTGTACCTACCCCTTTTGGCCGTGTGGCGGTTAGTGTACCTCCCGGGGGGGGATGGGGGGGGGAGACCCAAAATCAGGAAAAAGTCACTTTTTGAGGTAGAAAATTTGACCTATTTTTACCCCTTTTTGGAAAAAATTCTTCAGAACGAGGGTATTTTGGCGACTTTTGAGAACATTGACCTAAAAATCACACATTTTAGGCCTAAAAATGCCCATTTTAGGCCTAAAAATGGCCATTTTAGGCAAAAGTTGAGGCGGTTAGTGTACCTGACGGGGCGTTTTGTGTACTAGTGTACCTTGGTCGGGGCGGTTTTTGTACCTTAGGGGGGGGGGACCCCCCCCCCTCCCCCCCCCAGGAACTACACTGATTGGGGGGGACCCCCCCCCCACCCCCCCAGCCACAGCACTGCACACTGGGACAACACGGACCTTTTCTTTCGTCCTCCGTCGTCGCTGTCAGAGACTTCGGAATCCGATGACAAATGTTCGCCGGAAAAGAATGAATTTATGCCAGTTGGCGGTGTTCTCTGACGCTTCCGATCTCGTGATCGTCTTGAACGACGACGACTTTCTCTATCGGACTCCTCAGAAGAACCGGAAGACGCTTCCGAGCTTGACGACGACCCACTGTCGCTGCCGGATACCGCACTTTGTCCTCCAGTTGATCTGTAAACCAACACAAGCAGTGGTTACGCCCAAAATATTGATCGATGTTCCACGGTAAAATGAAACAAAAATAAAAACCGGGAACGCGAACGTTTTCTTTTTGCGATCGCCCAACTGTTCGCTGTCGCCGCCGTCTGAATCAGATTCGCTGTAATCACGTCCAATAGATGCCAGCGCCATTCAGATTCTTGTGTGCTTCTGCATCTGAAACACCGGTCACAAAACAAGAATAACGGTAGAAAGGTCAAACTTTAAAAAACAAACAGAAAAACAAATAAAATTTTTTTTTGAAAAACCAAGCGCAAGTTATAAGCCGGGAACATGATATAGGTCATTTTGACAAAAACTCGCAAAAACCTTGACAGAGAGAAAACGCTAATTTCCGATTTCGCGACAGAAGGCACGGGTGGTTAGCTAAGGGTTTGGCCAAAGCCTGAGCCCAAGCCTAATAGTAACCCTAAACCTAAGCCCAATCCTACGCCTGTGAAAAAAAGAAGACAATTTAGACTTCCACGCTTTTCCCAAAATGCGTGATTAGGATTGCTGTTTGGTAAGACAAGACGATCATCCAAAGTTCGGCCCGTCTGGTGATGAATACACGATCCGGATTCCCGGTATATCTATGCTGTCACTTAAGATCAGCTCATAGTAAGCAAAACTGAATGAACATGCTTTGCTTTGACCGTGGGGATGATGAAGCGAGGAACAGCTTTACGAAAACACTGAGTCACCTTTTAATCTTTAGTTTCTTAAATGATCCGATAAGTATTGGTCGCACAATGACCATATAAGAATTCATCAAATCAATCCTGATTTTCACGTTCAGTCACTCTTAACCACTGTGCTATTTGTGATTCTCACAAAACATTTTCAGCTGAAAATAAACTAGCAGATCAACCACGTTGCCGCAGGTCTGAAACATTCTCTTTACTACATGCTTTGTGTGCGATCGCGCAACGCAACGTCACCACCCCGTCACTTTCCCTCTTTACGATTCAGGGAAAAAATTTGACCAATTCTTATAAAGTCATTGTGCGACCAATACATGTGCAAAGTACGGCGTGCATAGTCACAGCACTGTTTGCCTCTTGGTCGATACCTCATTTGGCGATAATGTCACGCTTGACGACCACCTTCGTTTATTCGTCCATCCCTTGTGGTTTGCTTGTTGCCAGGGTACAATACTCACATTAAAACCGAATTGCAGAACCGACAAGGAGAATTTGTGCATAGTACTGATTGTGTTTTTTGTTTGGATCCAGTGGGCAGATCCAGCTTTTGCCCAAAGGAGGGACCAAATCCAAAAAGTCATGTGTATCTGGTAAAGGCAGTCTACGGGAGGTTGTCACTCAGCCCCCGAATACCGTAACCCACCGTAATTTTGATCTGCAAGGATCGTGTCGAAACCATTTTGTTTTTTATCTATGTTTTGCATGTTAGCGCCAACACCAACCAACATTTCCAAGTTTTGGTGATCGACGCGCACGATGACAATTTCCAGCTTGCTGCCGCTAATACACGTGTCGATAAGCAGCGATCAGCATGGGTCTCGCAACGATCTTGCCTGCGATGGGTTACGGTATTCGGGGGCTGAGTGACAACCTCCCGTAGACTGCCTTTAATTGTTCCATTTTTGAAAAGTCATTTTTTATCGTGTGCTTGTCTAGAATTTTGCCCTTTTTAAACCAAATACAAAACAAAATATGACAGTTTCGATCTCGTTCCGGCTTTATTTTTGTGGAAAACCAAACCGAATATAGTAAGTTTCTAATTTCGTTGCCTCATGCATTTTTACAAACGCAGGGAAACTCCCGGTCGAAGTCGGGGCAGGCAACAAGCCACGCAGCTGACTGACACACACAGCTCGTGTGACTGAAACATTCGAAACGCACACAAGCCAGCTGCGTGGCTTGTTGACTGTATGCTCAGCTCGTTGCCTGCCTCGACTTCGAACGGGAGTTTCCCTGCGTCTGTAAAAGTGCATGAGGCCAGGGTTGGGCAAAAAAAATTATTTTTTTTAAATTTTTTCGGGGGAACAAAATGTTCTAAAACGTCCAAAAATGGCCTTTTTGGGGGTTATTTTTTGTCATTTTTTCTCAAGGGTCGAAAAATTTTCTTCACAAAATCACTTTTGGTGCATGTATTTGGTATCTAAGATGCCCCAAATGATGTTATGATACCTTCCCGTGATACATGTGACATAGTATGCATGTACCTACATGGTACTTCGATGTCATACCCCATCAGGTCGGTCATATACGACTGATTCAGCTACCCGACAAGTATTTCTGCAGCTTACTTTCTCAATTCTGTGTGGTTTACGAGTGAATCTTGCTTATTCGACCACAAACTGTTGTGTCTTAAAAAAAAAAACACCCCCCACCCCACAACGGCACACCACCAACCCCCCCCCCACCCACAAAAAAACCTGGAAGCCACAAACCAAACACCCCCCACCCCCAAAAAAAACCACCCAACCCCACACCCCCCCCCCCCCACAAAAAAACATACCACAGAGCAGCAATCATAGGTCCATATCAAGCACAGACTGTTGGATCGCACCGAAATGACGTAAACACCCATCATAAGTGATGCAAACCAAGTCACAAAAGTGACTTGTCAATTAAAGTTGCATTTTTTCGCGTTTTTGCGCGTTTTTAGGCAAATTTGGTAAAATTTCCCCGAATCTCAGACTTTTTTTAAAAAAATTTTTTAAAAAAAACTTGTTTAAAAAAAAATTTTTTTCCAACCCTGCATGAGGCACTGAAATTAGAAATTTACGATACAAATCAAACAACAGAATGAACAAAACGGACCAATTAATTTCCTGTTTGATTGACATTGCGCTTGCATTTCATGTGCACCGCACAGCATGGGCAGGCGGTCTTGGACGCGGGAGCATGAGCACGCAATTTTCTTAGCACGCATTGTTTCGAGCCATACTAGTACCCTTAAATGATCAGACACCCTAGGTTGCATCCAGATTGTTCCTGTTTAACTTTTCTATTTTTCCTGTGTAGAAATTAGAATTCATAAAATGAAGTTGAAACACAGAAAACGCCAGTTTCAGCTACTTTTGAATGGGGGCACCTGCTTTACTGGTGCCAAATTTCATTCAAA
>JASAMV010004440.1:0-137781 GCA_030248065.1 Rhynchonema sp. JSB1_4
AATTGTCGTCTATATGTCTCACTTTGTCGCATGTCGCATCGCTCTCCAACCCGCGAAGTATTGGACGACACGACAGACTGCTGAAATGTATAATTGACTCGCAGGTTGTTTGATAGGGCGAGATGAGATTCTGAAAAGAAAGAATATTATTATCTGCATCAACCTAGTCACATATGACTACACGTCGTCTGTCGCTTATCTACAAAGTGCGCATTTGTTTGCGCATTTTGCTTCTAACTGTGATCATCTGTGTGTTCAAGCACATGACATCGCCTGGTGGTGCACTGTATCCGTTGCTCAATGTTGCTTCATGGACACACATAAGGAATGGACTTGCTTTGGTTGGTTCAAGCTGCAAGCAATACCGTTTTTTGCTCTTAAAAATCATCATTTTTGACAATTCAGGTCCAATTCGGATCGCTCCCGCCGGGTCCGGCCGTGTTTCTCAACAGAGTGTTTCTGCTCGACCACAATCGAACCATCCGGTTGCAGACGTTGCAGCGATGCAGCATATTTCGACGCGACGTGCATCACATGCGCTTGCAAGCTATCGGTACATACAGTATACCGGCGCGTTTGAAAGTTTTGTTCGAAGAAACCTTTGATACAGAGCCGTCTATATGTCAATCCCATCAATGGCAATGTTCTTGAAAATCCGAACATGTGCACCTTGCCAAATCAGGCATTCCATTCAACGTCAGTCGTCATCTTTTTGCATCCTATCGTCGCATCGACTACATGGCCTGCCCGCTGGTGTATCGTAATTGCACGTGGGGTCAGGACATGGTGGACATCGACATACGACCGAGGGACCAGAGGTTTCTGCTGGCGGCGCTCAGGCCGGAAATTGTGGTCGTTGTTGCTGATGTTCCACCCGAGCGGAGACCATACAGGTGAACCATGAACCAGCAGTACGAGGTACATATACATATGTTACTGCTGCCCTTGTTAAAGGTCGATTAATACTTATGTCTTCCGGGAAGTAGAAGTCAAAATCCGGAGAAGTCACTACCACGCAGAAGTGCCCGGCAAGGCAGTTATTGCTTGTGGTGATTGCCTGTTCCACTGTGTCCGTTGACCGCTGCCTGCCGTCGACTGTTCTTGCTCTGTTAATGAGCTGACCGAACGGGCAGTCACAAATTTTTGACTGCTACTGCCGGGCAGTCAGAGTATAAACAGGCCTTAACTGGATGGGTCGGGCAAGCAGGCGAGCGCGACATCGAATCGCATCCACTCTGCTGCCTGCGCGTCAATACTCGACCAGCATAATAACGATAACATTGTCGGAAGACCATCAACTTTCGAAGTGCACAAGAGATGAAATTTGAGAAAATAGGAACTATGTATAAAAGTGTTCAGTGTGTATTATGATTTGCATTTCAGACTGGCGTTCTGTGGTCGTGCGTTGATCTACACATGCAGTTGGTTGGAAATGCTTCTTCAAATCGAGCTCAACCACCACACCGTTGACATGGACCATTTCTTCTTCACGTTCACGTCCGTCAGTCAACAAGTCCACGCCATCGCCGACCTGTATCGTGACGTGCACGGGTGGGTGACCATCCATTACTGGTCGTTCCTGCCGAGACTCGAACCGGACGAAGGTTGGTTGCTGGTCACGGTGACGAAGAAACGACAGCCAATCAGAGTGTCTGAAGAATTTATAGCCCCTCCCCACTGGCATACGCACCACACATGATGTTGCATTAAAAAATTAAATTTGAGGTAACGCGAACATACCGCACGCGCACCTGCTGGAGTCGATGACCAACTGTGTCCTTCGCGCCCGAGCCCTGACCGAATTGACCGCGATCGTCGATCTGGACGAAATCGTCGTTTCACGCGTCGATCTTGTGCAACAATTCAGACGGCAACCGTCGCTCGGTTTGCTAATTGGATACTTTGACTAATGTTTGGTTTCTGTTGTGTTTCGCCGCCTTTAGCAAACAGGAGTTAGCAAGCGTGCTATTGAAATCATTAAGGGAAATGTTCAAACGTCTCAGGTTGACCACCTTTCCTCTTTTGTTGAGGTCTCTTCTCAACTTCTTCATTTGCCACGCACTTGTGATACATAATGTTTGCCTCAATATGGCCTACAGGTGATGTTACAGGCGCTGTTGTGATCGACCGTGTACAATGCCGTACCAACTACATCGGCCATCCAAATCGTACGTCAGACATGTTCGACATGTTGGCCGACTTGAAGTGTCACTGGCCACATGGTTGGTGGGCCATGGTTTGAGCACTTAACAGATCGGAAATGCATTCTATCCAAGACTACATGCCCCAAGAAAAGTCTGTATTGCTTGGGGTGTGTATTAAGGTTTGCCTTACGCTGAGCACGACACAATCGGCACACCTATCTGAGTACCCATGTGTTTAGAAATGAAATCGATTGCTCGTCCCGAGGCCGTATTGGCAGCGCATGTGCATCTGGTGCGATTGGCAAGTGGCTACGTCGAGCATCGGCCGACTTTGATTGACGCTCGAATATACCACCTGCCGATCAGTCGGAAAGTGAATGAACGCGAAATTCGCTTGCCACGAGGCGGCGTCACTGATATCGCACTCAGTTGGTGAGCTGGCGCTTCAGTCATAAACTGTCAGGGAGGCATGAAGTATAGCAAATATGCAGATACGATTATGTCACTCCGTACTACAGGTATACTTCAGCGGCTCGTGATCACTTTGCGCACACACTGCACATTGCTCACTCTAACGCGACATATGATGTTTCCCACCTGGACACAATCAATGTCACCAACGTACATTTGTGCTACAACGTGTCAAAACTGATGGCACATCCACCTTCGACGAGAGGCTGTTGGACAACCGGACCCGAATTGGCCGACAGAATCGCGCTGCCCTTTCGATCGCAGTTCAGATGGACGAAACAGAGACCCATTTGGACCAGACTATACTGACGCCGCGTTATTGTGTTGCGGGAGTTCCTATGGTTTGAATGAACACCTCAACTGAGTGACAGACAATCAATTTCTTTTTTTTCATCCCGCCCTTGGAGGTATGTAATAAAAAGCTATTCACATGTGCGCTCGACCAGATGCACGTGGCCGAATGAAAATTGAAAATGGAAAAACACCTAACGGCAAAAAAAAATTGATCTAACTTCGTTCCTGACTTTAACATCTAAAAGATCGGGACGTAAATCCAAAAAACTATAATATTGTGAGCGTTAATAATTTTTATACAGAAAATATAATATGCATATACAGAATGTTCGGAAACGTTTCCGAATGAAGCCCCCAGGCATCTATTTGGGATAAAAAAGTTTTCCAAAGCTCTACCAAAAACGCACAGATTTACTTCACAAAAGAGCTATCGTAAATCCAGGCAGCCCACGGGCTCTGGAAATTTTTCCACTTAAAGCCCCCGAGAGCTCTAATTGCGGGAGGAGCGGGGCTTCGAGCGGAACTCCGTCCGGCAAACAATCACGAAAGTTTGAACCTTCTGAAACGTTCTCGAGCAACCTCGTGAACTCAAACGAACCATAAACAGCATAGCACTAACGTGCCAGCCATGATGTGCCGACAATAGAAACACGTTTTTGTCGAGTCAAGTGACTCCATTAGCACTGATTATGCATGCTGATTCTGTGCCAAAAGTGAGAAAACACGCGTATTTTTGTACAACGTTGAACCTGCATGCACAGTGCACACCTTTGTACACCACAATTCCTGACGTTGCCGAACGACAGCGTTTACATATTTCTTGAGATCAAAATGCGCCGACATTTGCCATTCGATTCCATGCTGAACACACAGCTCTGCAAAGTGCTGCCGGGAGCGCACTTTAACATCCGGTTATGTGTGGGATCGATTTGAACCGCATGGTCGCGTAAGATTTTGAACAATCGATAAACTGTGAAACATCCAGTTCAAGCCATGACAGTGCGACGACGATTATATTGCACAAAGGTGCGTGTTGTGATCGTTCTACTTTTGCTGAGTGTTGTTCTGATCGGCCTGACCGTGGCCGCGTGCATCATCAACTACATGGTGTCGCCTGGTGGTGTGCTGTACCCGTTGCTCAATGTTGCATCATGGACACAATTGTGGAGCGGACTATCATTGGTTGGTCGGTCGGTTGGATGCAGCTTGCTTTCACTTTAGGCTTATTCTAATGTCGTCGATTGCAATGGCTCGCAATTTAGGGGACGTATAGTCAACGCAGTCTAAACGTTGTTCCGGTTGTGGCGCTCACTTGACTCCTGATTTTTTATTTTATCTAGTGTTTGTTGTGAGCGTGTTTTTCATCGTTTCGCTTGACGATTCAGGTCCAGTTCGGATCAGTGCTGCCGGGTCCAGCCGTGTTTCTCAACAGAGTCTTTCTGCTCGACCACAATCGAACCATCCGAATGCAGACGTTGCAGCGATGCAGCATATTTCGACGTGACGTGCACCACATGCGCCTGCAAGTTATTGGTGTGTGTGTGTGTGTGTGTGTGTGTGTGTGTGTGTGTGTGTGTGTGTGTGTGTGTGTGTGTGTGTGTGTGTGTGTGTGTGTGTGTGTGTGTGTGTGTGTGTGTGTGTGTGTGTGTGTGTGTGTGTGTGTGTGTGTGTGTGTGTGTGTGTGTGTGTGTGTGTGTGTGTGTGTGTGTGTGTGTGTGTGTGTGTGTGTGTGTGTGTGTGTGTGTGTGTGTGTGTGTGTGTGTGTGTGTGTGTGTGTGTGTGTGTGTGTGTGTGTGTGTGTGTGTGTGTGTGTGTGTGTGTGTGTGTGTGTGTGTGTGTGTGTGTGTGTGTGTGTGTGTGTGTGTGTGTGTGTGTGTGTGTGTGTGTGTGTGTGTGTGTGTGTGTGTGTGTGTGTAGTCTTTAGATAACTACCGGTAAAGAATTGGAACAAAGCTGTGAATATCGACTACCATTTGCGTTTACGCCTTGCCAAATCAGGCATCCTGCCCGAGATCAACCAGCGACTGTTTGCATCCTACCATCGCATAGACCACATGGTGTGCCCACTGGTGTATCGTAACTGCAGTTGGGGTCAGGACGTAATTGACATCGATGTTCGACCAACGGACAAACAGCGTCTACTGGCTGCGATGACGCCCGCAGTGGTTGTCGTGATTGCAGATGTTTCACCCGAACAGAGACCTTACCGGTGAATCACGAAATGGCATTTGTTTTTTTTATTCCAAGTTTTCGCTGGTTGAGAGCGGGGACACAGCTGCGATCACAAGTCCCGCCGAGCGTTCATTTCATTACAGACTGGCACTGTGTGGTCATGCGTTGATCTACACGTGCAGTTGGTTGGAAATGCTTCTGCAAATCGAGCTCAACCACCACGCAGTTGACATGGACCATTTCTTCTTCACGTTCACGTCCGTCAGTCAACAAGTCCACGCCATCGCCGACCTGTATCGTGACGTGCACGGGTGGGTGACCATCCATTACTGGTCGTTCCTGCCGAGACTCGAACCGGACGAAGGTTAGTTCTTTTGGTTTGCCGTGTTTTTGTACAACAAGGAACCACGCTGCAGACCTAGGGCTGGAGCAAAGACATTGTTTTACTATTATATGGTGCTGCACACATCACCTAAAGCGCCCTTAGTCATAGTGGAACATGGAAAATGGAAATGAAACAATATTCTATGTCAAGTTTTCCATTTCCATTTTCCAATGACTTGGAAAATGGAAAATGGAAATGAAATAAAACATTTTCTGCAGCAGTCATGTTTTGACATATGACAAAAACATCTTCTGTTGCGCTCAATTCTCGGTCGCTGATTGGTCAGATTTTACACAGAAAATGTTTTGTTTCATTTCCATTTTCCAGTATGCCCTGTCATATTGGAAAATAGAAAGGGAAAACTTGGGCATGGAATATTTTTTTTTCATTTTCATTTTCCACTATGACTAAGGGCGCCCTTAGGTAACATGAACATGCCGCACAATCACCAAATGGAGTCGGCGTTGAACTGTATCCTTCGCGCACGACCGCTAGCTGAACTGACTGCGTTAGCAGATCTGGACGAAATAGTCACTTCACGCGGCAATATTGTGGAGCGGTTCAGACAACAACCGTCGCTTGGTTTGTTTGAAAAAAAGTAGTTTCTAATGTTCGTATCTCGATCTATAAGTCAAAACATGGATTCGACTTGTTCCGTTTAGCCCCATGCGCATAACTATGGCCCCACTAACGTTGCAGGTGCCCTTGTGATCAACCGTGTACAATGCCGTACCAACTACATCGGCCATCCAAATCGTACGTCAGACATGTTCGACATGTTGGCCGACTTGAAGTGTCACTGGCCACATGGTTGGTGGGCCATGGTTTGAGCACTTAACAGATCGGAAATGCATTCTATCCAAGACTACATGCCCCAAGAAAAGTCTGTGTCGCTTGGGGTGTAGGGCGGCCTTAGGTTAAATCCGGAAACCGGAATCCGGAAATATTTCCGGAAAACGCATTATTTTTGCATGTCAGTTTTTGCGTTTTCCGGAAATATTTCCGGAGTCTGGAAATGTTTTGTATTTTTGCATGCAAATTATTTCCGGGTTCCGGATTCCGGGTTTAACCTAAGTTCGCCCTTAGGTTTGCCTTACGCTGAGCACAACACAATCGGCACACCTATCTGAGTACCCATGTGTTTAGAAATGAAATCGATTGCTCGTCCCGAGGCCGTGTTGGCAGCCCATGTGCATCTGGTGCGATTGGCGAGTGGCTACGTCGAGCATCGACCGACTTTGATTGACGCTCGAATATACCACCTGCCGATCAGTCGGAAAGTCAATGAACACGAAATTCGCTTGCCACGAGGCGGAGTTGAAGATACCGGACTCAGCAGGTGGATTGCCTTTTATACATGCCTGTGGTGTATGTGTAGGATCGAGCTTGTAAACGTTTTAGGCTTGATAATAGAATGATTAAAGCCCACAGCCTATAACTTCAGGCAAAGTCTGTTTTCTCGTAATCAGTTTCAGATAACCCAAAATGTGTTCACAGGCCCAGTATATCGTGATCCATGCATGCTTCAGATACACATCTCTGGCTCGTGCGCACTTCGTTCACACGCTGCACCTCGCGCGTCGCAACGTGACACAGTCAACGCGCTATGATGTTTCACACCTGCACCTCATCAATATCACCAATGTACAGCTGTGCTACAATTTCTCAAAACTCATGGCCCAACCGCCGTCCCCAACAGCCTGCAGGACCACTGGGCCCGAACTAGCTGATAACGTCGCGCTGCCTTTTGAATCTGAATTTAAGTGGACAAAAAAGAGAAACGTTTGGACACGACTCTACTGATGGACTCCGATGCGTGCCAGGCAGTTCGCCTTGCGTTCTCAGGGGTGCTACAAACTTTTTCGGAATTGTCAGCAGCCTACGATTCCTGCTTATGTCTGACTCTGACGACGGCCACCACACAATAAATTTAGCTTATATTTGTGTCATCAATGCACATTATCAACTCTCGCTGTCAACTCAGACCTAACGCCATTGTATAGTCCGACCATCAGCTCATGGCACTTTTGTGTGGGAGGTTCAGGTTTCGTTGTGAAAATTGTTCCTCCGCAAGGCAATGTCAAAGAAAACGACGCACAAAAATAAATTGAAAACCGATTTCTCTTTCTTTTCTTTTTCGAAAAGCCAACCGGAATCGGAACAGCACTGGATCCTGTCAAGTTTTTCAGCTGACAAAAAGGGTCATGAGCTGATGGATGGACTATATATATTTCTCGCGCTCATTCAGGGCTGCTTGCTTTGGCGACCAGAACTGACGATTTGCTTTGCCGACTAAACGATTAACCATACCTAGAATCAGAGTGTTCGTGTGTCAATGTAATGTTTTTGAAAAATTAAGAAATACAACTGTAAGTATAAAAAACAGCGTTTCACACTCATAAAATCCAGTCTAACACGAAAAGGAAGATCTTCACAGCAATGCCATACTGTATATGTATGTGCGCGTGCGATAGCAATTTCTACTTTTCTGCGCGCCAAATCAGTCATTGCTCAATGCTCACACAACCGCAACCACCGGACATTTTGTGGGCGCGCGGCACACACAATGCAATTTCAAAATCGTGGCGCGCGCCCGCCAAAATAAGAATTTTCCGGGCTTCTCTGGCACCGCCACTACACCATAGAGTCGTATTTATGCGATTCCCTCGGGATAAAGCCAGAGAATCCGAAAGCGGCACGTATAAGTATACTGTAGTGTACATGCCTGTACCTATGCAGCTTTTGTTTCTGATCTGAGATGAGGCCCGTTTAGAGAAGACAAGTAGGCTGGCCGGTTTTGAGGTGCTAAATCACACCCGGCCCCACGGGGCTGTAAGAAGCCGGCGCATACACGAACTTGTGAACCATGCATGCGCACATGCGCTTGAACCCTGTGCTTCAAGTGGTTCGTCGCGACCGCTTTTGCACTGCTTGCGTGCTGTGGTCAATTTGCATGGGCTCACGGCAGTTTCTACGGTTTTGATTGCCGTCTGAAGTATTGTCTTAGCCGGACGGCTCTGATGTCAGCCCTTGGACTTTGCGATCAAAGTCGAGATTGGTGTGGAACAAGATTATATTTGGATTACGCAGTGACCGAAAACGACCTATGTACAGTATTGTAGGCGTTCATAACAAAACCAAGACATCGGAACAACAACACCGAAGACTGCGCATTTCATTTGGTTCTGCAACCCTATAATCGCAGGAATCATGGAAATTGGCCGTTTATTAACAACGATATGGGTCCGGTGAGTCTCCATAAACTTTATAATGATAAAGGTTTTGCCCGTTTTCTCATGTCCGCGCTACAACAATTACTACCCGTAATTGCACTTACCCACTCATGCTCCCCAATATTCTTAATTTTCGCGCTGTTTGTTCTCTCCGCTGGTGCGACACCTCCCAAAGCGCGGCTGTGCTCAGGAGGCTTGAACCTTTGCAAAACAACAGCTCTTCAAAATGGGTCGTTATGATAATGCGCGCGTGCGACGGACTATAGGTAAAGTTGTACGCTCATAATCGCAGATCATGCGCGGCCCATCCCTCCAGGGGTGCCGAATTTTCGGTCATAACCGTCGGTGAAAACATGATAATTTCGCCACCGTTTCGCTTGAGACCACTCGGTAGTTTGTTCTGCTGCGCGCATGCAGGTAACAGCAATCATGGTCAGGGTTGGGCAAAAAAGGTTTTTTTTCAAAAAATCGTTTTTTTAAAAACGTTTTTTTAAAACGCCCAGATGACCAAAATATGTCCCCAAAAAATTGGAAAACGCGCATGTTGGGAAGAAAACGTGGTTAAATGAAGTAATTCTATGTGTTCTGAGGCAAAATAAACGGGTTTCAACCCTTTTCTAGCGAGTTGTTAAGATTCCATATCAGACCCGCATCATGGGACCAACTTTGGCCGGGGTCATCATTGAAAGTCAAACTCCGTATATCGACGTATCTCGACATAGTAAAAATTGGTCGAAAATTTTTTGAAAACAATGGGACAAAAAATTGATTTTCCTTGATAATGAAGGGTACTTTCCCTGAAAATTCAGGGAAAATCAAGGAAATTCAGGATTTAAAAAAAACGAAAAACGACCCAGGCGTTTTTTTTAAAAAAACGTCGTTTTTTTAAGAAGAAACGCCGTCGTTTTTTTGCCCAACCCTGATCATGGTTGCACAAAGTGCTTCTTAGGCAGTATGCATCACATGTTTTGACCAGGAAATTTCAGATACAGTAGTCATTATAATTCGTATAGTTGTGTGTTTCGCTGCAGAAAGCTTTAGTTTAATGTCACAAGGCAATATTGTAACAGATCTCCGAGTAATCAGCGTAACCGCAGGATTGCTTTACTCCACAGCGGTTGACTGCGGTCAACTACAAAGTACCCGCGGGATCGCTAACACACGAAGTATACATTATGTACATTTCCATGTAAAGACAAATTATGCCAACACGAGCCCGATTTCGGAGGTGGTGTGCAAACAAAACGAATAGAAAGAGAATATCCTCATGCATTGTACAACGTACTGTATGTATAACATTTCCCAAATCAGCAGCCGGCTGCGGTTATACTCGTTCCGCGGAACTGAAGTAACAAGTGGAGGAACGATCATTTCCGTTGATAGTCTTGTGTCTGCCTGACTAACCGTCAGCAGTGAATAGCAGCAAGTAACAACGTGTCCGTCTACGAAGTGTTTCGGATTGAACATGATGAAGCACAACGATTGTTCCTCCACTTTCTTTATACTGAGGCCGGCGGAGGAATCCGCGTTTTAGTGCCACCGTTTGCATTGCACAAAATTGGTTGCCTGAGCGCCTAGTGTGAGACAAGGCCGTCTACGTTGTATGTACTAGGTCCCCTTTGAGCCATGCTCTTGTCGGTTGCCCGTGGCAATCGTTCCTCCACCCGTTCCTCCAATGCCGCGGAAGAAGTATAACCGCACCTTAAATGTTTCACTAATCTGCCAGCTCCGAAATCGGGCTCATGTTGATGTAGTGCTACTATATGGCCAACAGCAGCCAACCGGGATCCACTGCCCCCGACTGCGCAGGACCGCGATGGAGCAAAAATGTCCTGCCATTGGTTACGCAAAACTGCATGGAGATCTAGAAGTCTAGATCGTAATCAAACGGGCCTTAGAATACTTATAGTAAGTTTCTAATTTCGCTGCCTCATGCATTCCTACAGACGCAGGGAATCTCCCGTTCGAAGTCGAGGCAGGCAACAAGCTCAACACACAAGCAAGCCACGCAGCTGACGGACACAGCTTGTGCGACTGAAACATTCGAAACGCACACGAGCCCGCTTGCGTGGCTTGTTGACTGTGTGTTGAGCTTGTTGCCTGCCTCGACTTCGAACGGGAGTTGCCCTGCGTCTGTAGGAACGCACGAGGCAGCGAATTTAGAAATTTACTAAATACTAAAATATCGTGGAAGCGGCTTCCATAAAACCGCACAAAATCATTGTCTGATGTTTCAGTTTTTCGAATATCCTACTGCGCGTCATGCTGGCGCTCGGTCCGCACGTCGCTCTGTTGAGTCTGATATTCGGCTATGTGATCTTTGGCGGCTACATGTTCGTATACTTTGAACACCAACATCATCAGAATGAAGTGATTCGCAAGGAAGCACAGGTTGATTTATACAGCATTTGACTGTTAATTGTGCCCTCTGGATACGGGACGGGACGTTTGTGTTAGTGGATGGTTCGATGATAATGGGGTACATACAGTAGTTTTTCAATCCCTGATTGTAATTATGTATTTTCGACCAGCAAGACGGTTGTTCCCAACTCCTGTCTGAAATTGAAACTGAATACTTAACCGAATTGAATTAGTGTTAGCGGTGGTATCCGTAAACCTCAATAGATCATCAGCACAAACAAGTCACCTCAAAGGCACACCTGGTGTGCTACATATCAAATCACCTGGTGTGATACCACCTTAACTGTGGCTGATAAAAGTTTATCCATAAAAATTCGCCCTCGTGTGTATATGGCTCAGTGGCTCGAATTCCGACAAAGTTGTTGAAAAAAATCAAAAAGCGTTTCTCAGGTCGATCACACGATCGAAGTGGCCCTGGAGAAAATGTGGCAACTTGCCAAGAACGAGTCTGTCAGTTACGAACAGTTCGATAAAGAGACAATGGATGAATTCCTGGATTTTGTTGATGCCGTGTACGACGCCCAATTGGGCGGCAAAGCGAAGGGGGACAAGAGCGTTAGTGATGTTTCATTTTATATGACTCTACCCAGGCCTTTTCAGCGCATGGGTCACCTTGTGGACGTTGGTATGATGAGCGCGGGTGATGTTTATCGCAAAATAAATGGCACCCACACAATAAGAGAGTTTGTGAATGGCGCGCCGAAACCATATATTCAGGAAAACGAAACCATGAATCGCTGGTCGCTCGAGAATGCTCTGTTCTTCAGCACAAATTACATCGCATCGATTGGATTCGGGTTGGATCATCGCTTTTGAAAATCTTGAAACCTTTATTTTCGTGATTTTTATCGACTAAATCCCTATTTTGTCAGTTACATCGCTCCGGTTACGTCCAGTGGCCGAGCATTTTGCGTCGTGTACGGTTTGCTGGGCATTCCACTCACGCTGGTCACCGTGGGAAATTTGGCGAAATTCGCCAGCTCGATCTCGTTCTGGTGTTTTGAGGTAAGGGCATCAGTAATTGTCCAGAAACAGTTCAACTCCAAAGTTCGCAAATTTTCAAATAAATGTTTAACTCAATAATTTAATATTTAAATATAAATATTTAATTAAATATTTAACTTAATTTTTTTAAATATATTGTGTAACTGTCTATTTTCCAGAAATATCTCCAACTCTGGGCGCACATGCGATGCAAAAAAACCTACACCGCTGCGGAAACAGAGCAAATGCTCGAAAACGTCGAGGACAATTTGCACGAGTTAGCGCCACGGATCATTGTCAGCGACAAAAATGGCAAAAAATAATGATTTCCAGAATTCAACTATTCCGTTTTCCCGCATCGCTACTCTTCATTGTCGTGTTGGCCTATGGACTGGTGATTGGATACGTGTTTATGCGTTGGGAGGAGGAAGAGGAGTGGGGTTTCGTTCAGTCGCTGTATTTTGCCATGATCAGTATCTGCACAGTGGGTGAGTGTGCGATTAATTGGGCTGATATTACCGTGGTCAACTCAAGTGGTCGAATCAACACGTCAACACACTTTGTAATGTCGTCAACTCACTGGGTATGCCATGTATTATGTACATGTATTTCTCGTGCGCACCCGCGTCGCGGCGCTGCTGTGAGTTGACGAAGTGATTTGACCACTTCAGTTGACCGCGCTGTGGTATTAGCCTGGAATTGGTGTTTGGATTTTTTAGTCTTCGTTGTTTGGTGTAAAATTCCACACTGCATTAAGAACAACAAGTTGATCTTTGATCTAAAGATAATCTAAGATAAATTTGCATTTTAAGAATCCTGAAAAAATCGGCAGGTTTCGGCGACATCCGTCCGTCTCCACCCAATCAGTGGTGGGCGTTGTTGTTGATCTTCATCGGTGTCATGATCACCACAATGTGCATGGATATCCTTGGGTCGATGTATTTGGATCAGATACACAATCTCGGACGCGCACTGCAGGTATAAAGTGTACGTATATACTGACAATGTGGCCGCATCTGGTGAGTTCGAGCTGATGATGCCCCGGTGCATGCATGGCCAGACTGTGCTGCGAACACACGAAGAAACGAACACAAACAAAGAGCGCAAGTCACAATGAGCGCGAGATTGAAAGATTTATGACAAGTTGTAACTGTTTTGCAGGAGAACAACCCATGGGATCTGTTGAAGGCCAAACGCGCCATGCGACGTCGGCAACAGACGGCGAATTTGTTCCGCGGATTCGCTCAGCTGATGGCCATGCGACCCGCAGCCAGACATCAAGGTGGTTTCGGATTGATGTTTGATGTCTTATTTTATTTTTGTGTGATCCAAACGAAAAAAACCGTTTAAATAAATATTTTTTATGTGCCTTTATTCACCAGATCCGAAGCCGAAGAAGAAAAAGAAGCGCAAGCACATGAGCATTGGTGAGTTGGTCCGGCTGCCTGATGCTTCCCATACATTATATGCGAAGTGTTTAGCAAGTTTTGTTTTATGATGTTTGGTCTTGTGATATATGAATCCACGTGCTAGTCATACAGCGGTCGACTATGTTTGACCGCATATCCATTTATAGTGGCGAATCCAGCTTTCGGCCAAGGGGGTCCAAATACCAAAATGTACTGAGTGCAGTAATGTTTGTCTGTTTCGCCCTGCTTTCGCGCAGACAGGACCGAGGCGAGGCGCCAGTGCTCGTCAGTGCGAAGTCAGTGCAAAAGTCATTTTTATCTGGCGCATGTTTGATTTGTGCAAAAATGGTTTTTCATCTTGTGCAGGTCTATACCAATTCGGCGATTTTAAGCCAAATACATGCTTGCACAAAATAAGAGCGCGATAATCTTGCACTTTTTACAATTTTATCGAAAATTGCGCGACAGCCAAATTTAATGGCATGGGTACGTATGTCTGACGCGCGAAGTGCGCATGTTTGGACCTTCGAAGGGTATTAGGGTGCGAAAATCCTGCGGAATAGTGGTCGGGGTCCTTTCGGGGCCCGCTCTTCCTTCTTTTCTCCAGAATGGTGCCCCCCTTGAGGGGTCACTTTGACCAAAGAGGGGCTAGGCTCCTGCGGCCTCCTGGATCCGCTGGTGTCCAATCATATTTTCACCACACAGCACACGACAATCGTATCAATCAAATAATGTTCACGCAAAACGCGCCCGACCCGCCGGCCGATTGCCAAGTGTCCAGTACCAGTGCGCACACGATCAGACTGAGCTGGAATCCGCCGTTCGCACAGAAGGGCGTCGTCCATTACAACGTCACGTGTCGTGCCAAGTAAGCTGATGTTTCAAAGACATCCATGGGTACATATATCCAGCTGACTGATAACGAAACCTGTACACCAGTCTCACTAATTTTCACTCTATTCCAAAACCAACTGGATTTAAAACTGGCCCAGATCTTAGGAACCGTATTCGTGCCAACCTGGGTTTGCTTCTGCTTAGGCCTAGGCCAATTTTTTTAGGCTCAGGCCTAAAACAATCTTAGATGCTGAGGTTTCGCTAAGTACTCTATGTCGTTCCAAAACTGCATCTAATTTGCAACCAGACCCTCATTCTAAGGTATGATTAACCAACGATGAAAACGCGAAAGTACAATCAGCTGACAGTCGACCAATTAAAAAAAAACCGCGTCATTTAAAACCGTCTGATGTTTCACACACAGACACACGGCCGCCATCACGGACCCGCCAACGGAGGACCAGGTGTTGCGCGTGTTCGGCATTATGGGCACCGGATTCGAGATCACAAATTTGGAGTCGTGTTCGTTGTACGAGATGACGGTGATGGCGTACAACGACTACGGATACAGCGCCGCCGTCAGGCTCATGGAGTACACTGGTTTGTGAAACATCACACGCACAATACGATTTAGCCTTGTGGGCACGCATTGCGCTAGATCATCTGTGGATGGCGGTGACCACTGGCGCTTTTGTCATTGACAAGGCAAAGGGCGTCACTGCAGTCTGGCATTATGGGCCGAAACTGCATCCACAGATCTAACGCAATGCGTGCGTACAAGGCTAAATCGTATCGTTATTGATCTATCATCTTTTGTGCAAAGCACATCCATAGGACAGCACCCAGTGTACATCACACACACTGTCGGCTCTGAGCTGAGATATTTCAGGGATTAGGATTCTAAGCTGAACTGAAGGTCCGATTACATTTTTTCTCGTTTGGCCTAATTAATGCGATCTACCGTGCACGATGTATACAAGAGTTGATCGGTACACCACCCCAGCATTTTCGTTCGTTAACTGTAATAATGAAAAGCACACCGTTGAGGCACTCGCACTTTAGGAGACACAACCCCTCACTTTTCAGATAGTCGAAATTGAAATTGATCACATACCACACCATTATATTTTATGTCATCATTCTTTGGGTGGAATTTTCGAAACGGTGTAAAGGTCAGTTGGGCGTAAAGGTCGGTGTAAAGTTCGGTCGAAAGCTCGGTCGGCGTAGCTCGGTGTAAACGTGAAACATTGCCTGTTATTAACGTGGAATGTTTCAAGTTTACACCGAGGTCTGTCACGCTGTGCTGTCGACCGAGCTTTCCACCGACCTTTACACCCAACTGACCTTTACACCGTTTCGAAAATATCACCCTGCAGAACCCGAACTTTCGCCGCAGCACGTGGCTGCTGACCGAATTGGTCCGAACATGATTCGTCTGTTTTGGGAAATGCCGCTGAAACGCGTCCAGGAAGTGGTGGTTAGTTGATGTTTCATGCTGTTCAAATGTTGAGAACTATATGGTTGTATTTGACTAAACAAAAAAGTCCCTGAAAATTCAGGGATACATGATTTATCACCACGAGGGCAAAGCGACGGCGTTGGATAATTGGCGCAAGATTGAGGTGAACACGCCGGAGGCCCGATCGTACGTGTTCGCGAATCTGCACTACGATACGTTCTATCGATTGTTAGTTTGTCGATTGATTGATTTTATTTTATTTTATTAATTGACACCGAACAAAATTTTATAGATCGGTGCGCGGCATCTATCGTGATGGCAGTTACACGCCGTTATCGCGCGCTGTTGTGATGAAAACGGAGAAACTCAACTTCAACGCTCGTGGTTGGTGTGGCCAATTTTGAGAAAGAGACGCATTTTTCGACATCCGAAAAATAGATCTTTCATACATACATAATCATAAAATTACGGCTCTGCTTACGCGATGCGCACTTCGCCTCCATATTCTGACTCAATGTCCACCTCCATTTCTAATGTTTCAGCGATCGGTCATTCCAAGTCCACCGAGCTAATGGAAGGTCTAGCCAAACGGGATCAAACTGCGAGCACCGCGGACACAGAGGAGTCGACACCCTTGATCAGCACACGCACAAGTATGGTGCGATACAGTTTGTATTAGGGGCTGCTCAGGGCGGAGATAGGAAGGGTGCCCAACATGGGTTTGTTTCAACTATACTTGCTTAGTTTCAAATTCTCCGCCAAAATACAGTAGGTATAATCTCGTTTATAGAATGCTCCGCACAGAAGTTATTTTTCTTATTTTCATCATCCGTTGATTTTTTATTTTTCCAAACGTCTGAACATTTGTGCCATAATATTATGACGTCAGCAATACAGTAATATTGCTTATTTACTGTTGTTTTAATCAGCCAATAAATATTTTAAAATATGAATAGGAGTATTTCCCTCGTCGACCCCCTTCTGTGCGAACGGGGAATTCCAGCAGAAGTTTGTACGACAAAGACAACTCGACAATGTATAAACCACTCAATTTCTCTTTCTGTTGTGTCGAAATATGTTTCAAAACACGTGGAACCGCAACAGCCGTCTCATGAGCTGATGATCGGACCAGACCAAAATCGCTTGCCGATTGACAACGACCGAAGGAACATCGAGTCAGGCCGTCTCTTCAGACCCAATCGTTGACGAAAATCTGGAAAAAGTGAATCAGAATCTGGAAGCGTAAAAAATAAAAAAATAAGCACACTGTGAAACTTTCCTGGGGAGATGTACGCTTGAAGATAAGCCGGTTCGGCAGTACAACAGATGCAGAATACTGCAAGTGGACCAACAGCAATCAGTGTCAAATTCAGATGGTGGGCCATTTCGTGCAATAATTTTTTTTCATTCGAATGTAGTCTAAAAAGCCAGATGTCCACTAATCACATTTGAAAACCTTCACTCAAACTTGTTTTCATTTCGCTGCTCGAACAAAACAAACCCTGATTCAGATCGAAGTACTAAACACAAACAAGAATTATTTATTAATGTGATTAGAGGCACCGCGGCTGCATCGCAGAACACTCTCACAACACCAAACTCTCATGGGACCGCAAACTCAAGAAAACTCTCATGGCACCGCAAACTGGTTCGCACTGCATGAGAAAGCATGAGTTTGTGCCAGACTTATGTCCGTATTTACCCAATCGTATGCATATCGAATTCGCACCCACTACCACCAGTATTGTACGTACAAGCAAAGCAACCGACAATCTTTTATTTGCACCGCTTCGCAATCAGAAACAAATGCGAGCCTTGGATTTTTTCTGAGAAAGGCTATGCCTTAGGCCGCCCTCAGACAAACGCGAAAAGCGAAAAGCAAAAAGTTTTGCAGCGTAGTCATCATCCACAGCGCACGCCAAACAGCCTCTGAAACATTTTGTTTGAGCATCACTGTGGTTTGCTGTTGTGCTGAACTTTTCGCTTTTCGCTTTTCGCGTTTGTCTGAGGGCGGCCTATAAGTAAATGTGGGCCAGGGGGTAACAACAAGAGTGATCGTGGGATAAGTATACGTACTGTATGTAGGTAACGTTGGTTTTACACAAGGATCGCTGCTTTTCCCATTCCCTGGTTAGAGCCATCGCAAGTACATAGTGCATGTACAGTACTTGTCGCACAATGACTAAGAGTCCGCCTAAAACTTTTCCTGATTGGAAGCGCACATCTCGCTGCAGATTATGAGCTTCCTATTTATATTTTCCAAAACATTTCTGCTGCGGTATCACGTGTTTATACATTTAGAAAACTTTACACCGCGGATGTGCGCTTGCTAATTCAGGAAAGAATTTGGATGGATTCTCATGTGTAGTGCGTCCACTGCCAGACATGTGCGCAGTAGACTCGCACTGACGATCACCCAATGCACCGCTGGTCTGGAAAATTTTACAATCCACGATCGGATACCCATTATTTTCGAAAATTACAAAGAACGGGCGCGTAAGAATCTCGGGTAAATATACCTTCCAATCTCAACTTGCCTGGTATCGTGGGTTATTTATGCTTGCATTTTGAGGAGATCCTGGATTTAATTACATACAGAGATTTATTGAGCCATAATTACTGATACATACTGTATGGTTCGTTTTCGTTCACTTGCAGGATTTCGGTCCGAAACACATGTTGGCTCGACGAAACAAAAAATCAGTTTTCAGCTACACATGAATTCCTCATCTTCATCCAATAGAAATGCCAGGGATCACTTCGTCTCTTGTTCTTTTCACAACATACGCGACCGTCCCTGGAGATCTGTTGTAGTACGAGTTTCGCAACTGCAAGAGGACGAAACATTATTATTTAAAGCGACTTTTATGTAAGCACAATGAAAGCAGAATTTATCCCACACGGATCAAGTCAGTTCTTAGATTTTTGTAAAACAAACCTGTTTATAATTTAATGGAATCGTGTTGAGAAGGGGGCTGTGCAAGGATTGAATCAGCCCCGATCGGGCAGCAGCATTGGTCAACGCCTGTGACGTGTCGCGTCGGACAAAGGTCAACACTGAAAATACGAATCGTATGGGCTCGGATATTTTGGGTTGCCTGTTTGGTTGGTCTTCTCGGAATGTAAAATCTTCAATTCGGGATTGACTCCCGCGTCTGAGACTTGTACAGTATACCTGGGATGAAACGGTTCTCCGATGTCACCAGCTTCAAGCAACAAACTGAAAACAGCGTCACAATCGCTATCGTTCGCAAGCAAACCGCCATTGCACTTGAGTTCGTGTGCTCTTTTCGGCAAGTATATACAGTATTTTTTGTCAGTCGGTTTGTTGTTATGACAAATCCGAAGTTTGAATCCAAATGCCTCGCGTGCGCTGTACTGAAGCAACAAAGGTTGAGTTGTCAAACGATAGAAAGCTGCCTTGAAGCTTGACCACTCATGTTTTAAATGCCTCAATGCGACACGCCACGTCAAGAAATGCGAACCGCCCCAAATGTACATATGTACGTTATATTTGGCTTGGGAGCTGCGCAGTAATCTCGGAACCCCTGACACTCATACTGAAACGAGTACCGTGGCTTATATTAATGCTGTCAACACAACTGCCGCCTAGTGTTTCATGCAAATGCCGCTGGACATGTTGTCGGCATAACGCGGTCCGTGTGTATTGCGGCTGATACTAATGTGGTCGCGGAGAAGTTTACACGCGTTGCATAAGAGGCACTCAGCGTTTTCACAAATCGCAGACAGTTGCGTCGATAGCAATCGCATTTGTCAGGATCGGAATTACCCAGTTTCTCAGTCTTTTCATCGTGCTTTCAGTGCTCAGTTGGAAAAGGAACTTGTCTTGTTTGTTCATGTTCAAGTCGGTGTCGATTGTTTGGACAAGACGTACAAAAATAATTATCTGATAGAGTGTTCTCTTACTTTCAGGGTTTTTCTTTGTATTTTTGTTCAGTGGCAACGAGTAACTAAAGAATCCAAGTGTGTTGCGTGCCGTGAATGGCGTTTCCGTATCGGACATGCAATATCCCATAACAACAACAATGTGTTGGATCATTCTGGGTTATCGTCTTTATGTTTTTAGTTCCAGATTATTGACAAAAGTGCTTTATGCTCGGACTTCACAAACATGGACATTCAAGATCGTAAAAGTCAGTCCTATCGAACAGCGGAATGGTTCACTGAACAAAACAGGTGACAAAGTTTTCCAACCAGCCAACCCATGTTCGTGATTGGCTTATTTCAAATTACACGCGCGATTTGCGATTGGCGTAAATGCCGCAATGCGTTTGTGAACCACCATTCGCTATAACACGCAAACAGTCTAACACCTTTTGGAACAATTTTCCCTGCCTGACATGATATCACTGCACAGTTCACAAGAGAATACCAGGCCAGACGTGTTCTGTTCTTTTCAGAGCATAGTCCTCGGGTTCACCGTATTGTCTCCAGGTGCCGCGCCGAAGCTGCAATGCAATGGCTCAACTTCTGCCGGTTAAAAAAAACAAAAAAAACATTTCTGCCTGCAGTATGTCTCTTCATACAAATTTGGTCGTTTATTTGACATGAGGTCACTCTTCAGGTAAGGTGTGACCTAGCCGAATGGCAGAAAATCATTTATGATTCGAAACCAACCTTTTCAATATGGTACTCCAATGGGTCAAACACTCCCACTCTTTTGCCGATCGAAAAGGATTTCAGAAAAACGGTATCGGGAAGCGGCGCACGCGTGTCGCGACGAACAAGGGTCAACACTGAAATGTTAGAGGATCAAACTTGGTGATGGTGGTTATGTATGTAGGACACGTCCGGTGCGGGCGGTCTTGTTGCGAATTTTAAAAAAAATGTTTCCCGTCGATATACGTGGTTTTATCTGACGAAACATTAGTCGAAGGACAGGATGGAACGATAGTGTTATGGGGTTTACAGGCTAACAAGAAACTGGTGGCCTATACAGCAGGTACACTAATGTAAGCACGCAGCACCTGGAGCAAAATCGGCTTGTGCCACCGAGACTGAGTTGAAATAGCAAACGGTGAACATTACGGCACAAACAATAAGCATTCTCGGATATTCGGCCATGATTTTGTTCGACTGTCACTTTTGTGACCTTGTGGGGCCGCGCTTACCGTATTGTTCTGCTTCTGTAAATACAGTATATATCCAATGGAACTTTTACACTTATAATCAGGGTTGGGCAAAGAACGTTTTTTTTTCAAAAAATCGTTTTTTTAAAACGTTTTTTTAAAAAAAAACTTTTTTAAAATGACCAAAATATACCCCCAAAAAAATTGGAAAACGCTCATGTTGGGAAGAAAACGTAGTTAAATGAAGTAATTCTATGTGTTCTGAGGCAAAATAAACGGATTTCAACCCTTTTCTCGCGAAGATCCCATATCGGACCCGCAGCATGGGACAAACTTTGGCCGGGGTCATCATTGAAAGTCAAACACCGCATATCGACGTATCTCGACAAAGTAAAAATTGGTCGAAAATTTTTTGAAAAAATGGGACAAAAAATTATTTTCCTTGATAATCAGGGTACTTCCCTGAAAAATCAGGGAAAATCAAGGAAATTCAGGATTTAAAAAACGAAAAAGACCCAGGCGCTTTTTTTGAAAAAAACGTCGTTTTTTTAAGAAAAAACGCCGTCGTTTTTTTTGCCCAACCCTGACTAATAAAAAGAAGTGAAACGGAAGAAAAAATAACGGTTTTTCAATGACTGTGTGTGTGCTTCATCCAAATGTAGCACCAGTAGAAGTCAGTGAACCAGCAGGGGCCACCTCTGAAGTGAATTCTTTCGGAAATTTCTCGAAATGCTGAAATTGAGGGCAATCGAGACATATGCCCTTGACAGGCAACTCAGAGATTTGAAAGAACTTTGCTGGGGCGAGGTAAATAAACCACTTTAACTGCTGTGCCGATTGCATGTCATACGGTGGGCATTTTGTTAGGATTTGTGCATGAACCTTTCATGTTTGCTACCATACCAACAGCCCATGTATAGCAGGGGCAAAACCAATTTACTTCATATTTGCAAGTTATGCAGCTCCGGCAATGAATGCATGACCATGGTGCATGGTAAATGAGGCAAATCTGGTTCGCGTGTGCCAACCAACTGTTGGGGGCGGCGGACTTGCACAAACACGTCTAGCTATTGTTTTTCATTTCAACATAATAGCAATCAAACCGAAATAAAACCGTACTGTTAGTTTTTTGCTCATCGTCATAAAACCTTCGCTGCAACGGCAGTATAAAAAAGGAACACCAGTAAATATTACCATTACCAAACGTCACAAGGTGGCCCATGTAACAAGAAGCGGACAAGCCGTGACTCAAAGTTTGTCAAATATGTTTGGCACTTAGTTACTAGGTGAGACAAAGTGAAGCGACCAAAATTGGCCGAGCAAAAGTGGTCTAAAGTTGATCACTTTTGTCTACCAACATTTTGTTTCCGACTGAATACTGTGACCAAAAAGAATCGAAAATAGCCACACAAAATAGATCAGGCCAAAATGTTCCCAAATCAATCGTGGATAAGAAGTGACCAACTCGGGACATGCCGACGACCAGTTGTTAAGCGAATGTGTCTACTTTTGGTCACTTTGTATCTACATTTTTAAGGTGTCAAAAATGCTTGACCAGCATTGAATGACGGCGTGTTCAGTTTTTTTCAAATGGGACTCTTGATGACTATTGTACATAAGGTATGTAGCTACGAACATAGTACAAAGCATGTATGTATGAACAAAGTTACCAGGGCGCAAGCGCACCAACTAAAAATTTTACTAATTTAGGATCAAGCAAACTTGTGCAAGCCAAAGCCCAGCTCAGGTGACAAATGAGTCTCCCACGCAACGCGGTTCCGCAATCACTGCCTGACGTCAGAGGCTGAATTTGACAAATAAAAGAAAACTTGTATTGCACAAACGTGCCACTGCGGAACTCGAAATAGTTTATTTGAATGGACAACGATAAAAGTTTGACAAAATAATAGATATTCTCATCACAGTGGTGCCGGAACACCGAAGGAGAAAATTAACTGGTGGTCTAAGAAACATGGGGTGACTTATATTCCGACACAACACTTTTTGACAGGCCTTTAACAAGCGTTGGCTGAATGGATCCTATGTGGATTGACCCTGTTGGAAAAGCCAGTATTTTTTGTGTTAGGAGTTGGTCCATGGTCCTACAACGTGCGAGTCACGCAACATCAAATCAAATCTGCGGTATTTCGGCGTGCTTGCAGAAAACCAGAAAGAGGAGTGCTTGAACAAAGACGTACTTCACGAAACTGCTGGCATACGTACATACATTGAATCATGTTAAAGCAGGGCACATTGGCACACCAAAGTTCAGGCATAGTAATGTGGTCAAATCGTCTCGTCAACAGAAGTCGTTGAACACATTGGGCTCATGTGTTCGACGACTTTCTTTGACGACAAAACCATCAGCCAAAGTTCAACACAACAATTTCGTGTGTCCGCATTATTGTTCAAAGCCGATGCTTAGATCACGCTTGTCAAAAGTGCTCAGTCGGAATATGGGTTACCCACCCTATGTCGATACTGGATATCGTAAGTATCGACAATACTGAACGTGTTTAATAGCAATATAACAATGAAAGAGAGAGTCCACTTTTCAAAAATTATCGTTTTGCATACACAATTTGACCTTTTCGAATACTTCGTGAAACCTCATCACTTTCCAACGAGATACACAGACCAAAAATGGGGCTGTTGCCGTACATCTTGCTTTCAGCGTTGTCGGTTGATAAACGGAAACTGAAAGCGCATACATACAGTATAAGACGCATTCAGACGAAATCGATTAAGTTCAAGGTTTTTATAAAAGTTATTTTTAGTTCCCGCTTCACGGCTGCTCGCCCGCGTTTCCAGGCCCAGACGTTCATTAATCCATTAAAGCGAAAGATTGGCTCGACCAAAGTAATCAGTTTCCTGTTTGCGGGCCTGCGCCCAGTGCTAAATCTGTTCCTCTGGTTTCTCTGAACCATGGCTATTCATATTGTATATTTCCCAACCTCATAAGCACAATCGCACAGCCGATTATCAAACCAGTGGCTGCGTGCACCAATTAAGCAGCACCTGCTTTGGTCACGTGTTAGGTGTTCGAAATTTGAGACCCCTTTAGTCTAAAAAATTGGCCACAATGCGTTGTTACGGTGGGCAATATGGGAAACGCGGACCCCTTCCGAGATAGCCGGAGATACTATGGTATACCATACCATGGGTACCACCTTGGTACCTTACCAACTAAGAAGCCCCACGAAGGTATCTTATTCCTGCGCTTCTGTTCATGATCTGGCACATACTCTGACAACACCGTTGGGAGAAATTTTTCAAACGCGTTGCCTGATCCGTAAAGTCACGTAAAGTCATTATGCGTCTGTTATAGCTATAGCGGTCACGTGACCACCAACATTTCCCAGTTGTTCAAACACACATGTCTAACGAAGTGATTTGCGAAATGCTATACGAAAATCAGCTGGGCTGCGGGAGCTGGTGCGCTTTATCGATCAGGCAACGATTTTGAAAAGTTTCTCCCAAAAGTATTGTCAGAGAAAAGAAACAAATAAGGGTGTTTCACACACATGTACGAAAATAACCCGTTCGCATTTTTTGCTATCCTTGGTACATACACATGCGCACTAATGATGACCGCGGGGGCACTGCCCGTGTGCGAAGGCAGATTGAAGCGATTGAATGTAAGCAGATTTCTGTTCAGTTCACCCCAGGATATGCGTGCCAACAGACAACTTTTTCGAGCGGATATATCCATTATATTTAGTATCACATATGACTTTTTTAAACGGATATGATACTAAAAAGAAATACGAACGTTCTCAGTGTCGTTAGCGGTTCGTTAACTGCACTGATCACACTTGTAGCCGGATTGACCGTTGTCACCGGACAGCTGAAACGAAATAATGTGAAACATCAGTTGAGCGGATGCGCGAATCAGGAAACGCCAAACGGGTGAAGCCGAACCGATTGCAACGTTTGAGCACGGCAAAGTGCAGGTGATCGCCGATTCGGATGTCGCTCAGCCATTGGTCCTTGAAAGTCACGTGTGTTACGAGAAGAAGTGAGCACACAAAATTATGCCTGATTATTTTTCAATTAGTGGCCACACACAGTACCCGGAATCGACCAATCAGAAAGCGTTAATGAAAAACATTGACCAAACGACTTACCTCCTGCCAAGCGCCTTGATCGGCTCTCACCACAATGTTGGGCCGAAAATGCAGTATTGAATGCAGCTTGTTGTTGTTGTTGGCGATGCGCGATTGAAGATCATCAAATGAACACGAATTCGCCAACATATAGGGAGAGAAATTGGCGAAAACGGTCTGAAGGTGTATGCATTATTTGGGACTACAGATTCCTACACGCTGTGTCTTGCCCAAACCTACTTTGTCCAATCGCCCGGCAACCGAATACATACAATACACCTACTGTATATACACTCTCCCCATTGGTGCAACCGAGCAGATGTTTCACGGATGTGCACACACGCACCTTGTCCTTTCGTCCCTGCACCCTGTCAATCACACCATACTTGTAATGTTTGGTCACGAGTCTGTCATTCACTAATGTTTCATGATGCATCACCAATCGGCAACCCTCCTTTTGAGTGAATTCAATCGCATTCACCAGCCAGTTCGCTGCCGAATCACCGCAATCGAATGCGTCTAGACTCGAATCGAATAGACTGCGATCGAATAATATAGAGTGTGATTTTTGAATGTCTCGAACAGTATAGTATTTATATCTTAAACCGGCAACACTCATGGTGGTGCACCAGGTCATCGTCAGTGTGAATACCATTTTCCACAGGTGGCCTCTAAATTTCATCCACAGACGACCCAACAGCTTTTATATACCTTGCGGTTAGTATTATCTTGCGGGTCAGATAAAATCTTCAGTCTTGAATCACTTCACTGACCGAATGTGGCGAATTTGCGCGTTTTTGATCACATCATTCACACTGAACACCAATTTCTCCATTCGATCGCATTCCAATTCAATGCACCCATTGACAACGTTGATGTGAACGCGAAGCAACAGCGGCTTCTGATTCGGGCCAATCACCAGACCTGAGTACAATCAGGGCGATATAGGGTGATATTTTCGAAACGGTGTAAAGGTCAGTTGGGCGTACAGGTCGGTGTACGCTTAAGCCTAAGCGTTAGCCCAGACCTAACGAAGCTCAGGCCTAAGCCTAATGACAAATATGGCTGCGTTCGGTACCCGCTGGCTTATGCTCCGCCGTTTTGTCCACCGCTGTGTTGTCCGTACCCTATTTGTCACCGATTGTGCGTCTCTGTCGACATGCTTTCGTAGATGGGTGCACCATGTGCACACATTAGCTCCACATGAACCAGGGTTAGAGGTTTGGGAGGCGGGTACCCGACACCCGACATCTAGAGGTACCCGCCATCCCTCTAGCCCCAAGCCAGACTAACCAGTTTTCGTCCCGATCACCGTAAACATACGATCATCCATCTGTCCATGTCTGAGTCCCCGTGGTGTGCAGATTGCATCGTCAATCGGTTCGGGTCGGCCGGACTTCAGCGGATAAATGTACAACTGCTCAACGACACCGACACGTTCGAATTTTGGCTGCGTGCCAAATTTAGCGATCAGATTTTTCAACCAATTCGTTTCCGATCGATACAAATACCAAATGTAGGCCGAAGCGCCGAAACTGGCCAGGATCATAGCCGATGAGCGGGACATCAATATGGATGATTCGGTCATTATGATTAACAATCTGTTGAATATGCGATTTGATTGTTTTTACCAAAACGAGATCGAGTATACTGTTGCTACTGTTTTCTTGCGTAAAATATGTGATATGAGCAGAACATTTTTTCATTCCACCGGTGTGGTAAACGTTGCTGTGTTCAGTAAGCCAAAACCAGTGATAAATGTCCAAACACACACACACACAGTGCATCACTTGCACTGAACAAACAGTTGATCTATCGTTTGACGTTACGGTTGAAATCCTGTGGCCGGGCAATTGAGCAATGCACATTTGGGCAAGACCACATTGAGCAAGAAAAAAAGAGCAGAGGTCTTATTATGTCCCACAATGGCTCGGACCAGACTGATTTTGGTATTAGGCGTAGGCTCACACTTAGGCTTAGTTTTGTGTTGAGCCTAGGACTGTTCGTTTTTAGGTTCTGCTCTTTTGGCCCTTGCCTTTTTTCAGTTGCTCAAAAAGTGGTGTTGCTCAAATGCGCTTTGCTCAATTGCCCGTCCGCCTGAAATGCCCCTTTCCGGTTTTCACAGCGCACGCGTTACTGTTTTTTTACTAAATGTTCAGATATAGTAAATTTCTAATTTCGTTGCCTCATGCATTTTTACAGACGCAGGGAAACTCCCGTTCGAAGTCGAAGCAGGCAACAAGCTCAACACACAGTCAACAAGCCACGCAGCTGGCTCGTGTGCGTTTCGAATGTTTCAGTCACACCAGCTGCGCGTGTCAGCTCCGTGGCTTGTTGACTGTGTGTTGAGCTTGTTGCCTGCTTCGACTTCGAATGGGAGTTTCCCTGCGTCTGTAAAAATGCATGAGGCAACGAAATTAGAAGTTTACTATACCACGTCGTGAAATGGAGTTCAGAATACTGGACTGGTGCACGACCAAATCGAAGCATGCATGGCGGGCGTCAAAAATCCCGAAACAAAAAAAACCGGAACAAAATCCCGAAAAGCTCAGAAAAATAAAAGAGTGTAAGAGTGGATAAATTTTGTATCGGAATTGGGTGCAGATCAAGTTGGTCGAGTCAAGATTTTTATTTTTCGGAATTTCCTTCCGGATTTTTTTTCGGGATTTCTACCCCACCCGCATCATGTACACACCTGATCGTTGCCCTGGCAGCCACTTGTATTGATTGATATTATGTAGCTTTTATCAGTTTGTATTATGGCAAAAGAGCAACACAAGGTCACCAAAACACATTTTCGGTCGCAGGACAAAACACTGAGAATTGCAGATTGTAGATACAGAACAGCACACAAAATATATTCATAAGATTATCAAAAATTAATGATCACATGTACCATTTAACACAAGACCAAGAGGGATAATCGCAAAATTATAAAAATCATCATCATCATTTTCGAAATACGAAAAACAAAAAAATTACGTGATGACAAAGCGCACGTAAAACTCTGAGCGTTTCAGTCTCTCACATTGCGTAACAATCAAATCAGATTCAGATCATCACAAAGGTTACTCGTATCGAACTAGAAATTTAGCCCACTCCACCACACTCTATGCAAGTGTACCATAACATTAAACATAAGATTTCGACATCGACAGAGTTCAAAATATTTTTATGAACAAAATTCAGTTGGTCGGACGGCCCAGTAACCTGCGGCTGCAACACACACATTAGCTGTACACATTAATTCGGGATACGATCCGAGTAAAATAGAAAGAATGTTCATTTTCATCGAGCCATGAGTAGAACTTGACACTGACAGAGAAACAGCATAACATTCATTGAGGTTATTTTGGTTAAACACAAACAAAAACAAGCTGCAAACTGGAAATCAGTGAAGTGTATTTTCAGAGCTGTCAGCACTTTTAGTAGCGGTTCAAATAAGCCCTGCACAAAAAACGTAAAGTTCCACAAATGAAATGGTCCTTTCAAAATGTGGCAAAAACATAGATGTGCTTCAAGAACCAAGCTCAGTAAAAAAGAGCGAATGAAGGCAGATGTTAGAAGCATTATGCAATAAAGAGTCTGTTGGCCACCAGGAAATTATGCATCAGTTAATCAACGAATTAAACCATGAACCAAACCAGTGTAGTTCCTGGGGGGGAGGGGGGACCCCCCCCTCGGGTACGTCTGTTCCCCCTCCGAGGTACGCCTGCCCCACTGTTCCCCCTCCGGGTACGTCTGCTCCCCCAATTTTTTCCTAAAATGGGCAAATTTAGGCCTAAAATAGGCATTTTTAGGCCAAAAATAGGTAAACTTTAGGTGAAACCTCCAAAAAAACGCCAAAATACCCTTTTTATAGGGGATTTTTCGCAAAAGAAGGCAAAAATAGTCCAATTTTTCGACCTCAAAAAATGACTTTTTTCCGTCCCCCCCCCCCCCCCAAATTGGGACTTCCCCCCCCCCTTCCCCCCCCCCCAGGTAGGTACGTCTGTTCCCCCTCCGAAAATAGTGGAGGGTACGTCTGTTCCCCCTCCGGACCAGGAACTACACTGAACCAAACCAGTGATGTACTTGGTCCGAACAAGATACATATTTTTTATATAGCTGGAGGGGTCAGGCGCAAGAAAGATAGATAGCCAGCCGGGTGCCCCGATTTTCGGGGTATGGTAAGGAACCAAGAAAGATAGATAGCGGTTTGGGCCGAGTATTGTCCAAAAAAGGGTTAAAATTAAGCCTTTAATTGCAAACACAGGCACACTAGCACAAATATATCACACAACAACGTCAAAATGGCGGTGAAAACTGATAGATTGGGCAAAAAGAACCGCGCGAAGCGCGAAAAATTTTTTGAGGTCATTTCTGTGAAGCAAATTCCGTTGACAGAAGAAAGATAGATAGCTGGGACAGCATAGCAAGAAAAATAGACAGCTGAATTTGAGAGGGTAATACCCCCCCGGCCCCCCCCCAAACTACATCATTGAACCAAACCGAGCATCAATTTTATTGATTTGGGCGTGTTGTTGTTGTTGGCAGTTTTGCTCGTCCAGCGCAGGGCATTCAGAAGGTTCTCACTTTCCGGTGCGTGAGCCTGCAGCAGACGAATAACGCGGCGAATCTGCGAGAAAGTACACGAAATATTTACAAATTGCATTCGCTGAATTTGTTTTTCAAGCGTGAAACGACCAGTGGAGCTTGTTGTTGTATGATTTGTTCTCTTTTACGAGAATGAGCGGTGCGCCAGGAGACGTCGTCAGTGATAATCTGTCAGATGGCATCGCCAATCTTATTAAACCGGGCCCGCCGCTATTGTTTTTTGGGTTTTGGACCTCGGTTTCTTTATATTAATCGTTAGTTCGCACTGGGATGAAGAACATTAACCTTCAAGAACTTCACCAAACTGACGTTTACCCACCGAAATCGATCCACCAACATGGCCGTACGGGAACAAATCACCCCAATATTGACGCACTATGTGTGCATGGAAATCAGGATGTCCAAAGGAAAATTCAGATCACAGAGGTGTGGTATAGGCGGCGCGTTACGGTAGGTTGACAAAACATTTATTATTTACAAAAGAGCTAAAGTTACTAAATCGCCATTTTGGTGAAGTTCGTCAAAACTGATGTTTTTTATCTCGATGCCAACAAACGATATAAGTGTAAAAACCGAGGTCGAAAACCAAAAAAACAATAGCGGCGAGGCCGCTTTAATAACAGACAAAAAGCGGGAAACCGAACCAGAAATCATTCTGTAGTGAGTGCAAGGACCAAGGCAGGAGCACGCCCGCGGTCCTGTTTCATGTCATGTATGACTGGCGGCCAACACAAAAAACCAAGTGCGATATCAAACTTCGCGATCGGATCGGATGTGACTTGCCTTGGTCGCGCGTGATTCTTGCATTAAAGATATCCTTCGACCCACAAAGTTCATCCAGCTTATCAGTTATTCATTTTAGATCCGGGGACACACATCTTACGGAGACCGAAGTTAGTGGCATCGCTAAATTTCTCAATAGCCTTAACGAAAAACGTCACGTGCCCAATCACGATTGCCCAAAACTATACACTTACGTCAATATCACACGATCTGACGAACGCTCCATTCGGATGCACGTGGTCATAGAGCACCACCGATGCGGTCATCACACGCAGACAAAACAGACGCGTCTCGGCGCGCAGGAAACGCTCGGATAACGTGCTGCAATTTGGGCTAGAGAAAAATGGGGGAGGGGGCCGGCGGGGGGGCGATAATTCATCAGCTAGTGTGTTTCAGCAATCTGAGGCTGCTTTTTGGCAACAGAAAATGTCGGTATAAGAACGGGAAGCACCCATATCTGAAAAGTTTCTGCAAACCCAAACCGCTTGACAGCTAGCTCGAGCTTCCAAAAGGCAAACAGTGTCTTTTATGCGCTGAATTCATACCGCACAAAATGCCAAGATTTGCCAAATGCAAATAACGAGACCGGAGAAAACCCACGTCAAAAGATGTTATTTAGTCAAGTTGGGTATCCAGCTGATCTGCGTTGATCTGGTTAAAATGTCATTCGTTGAGCCCCACGCACTACGTCATCAATCGTGGTCTGTCAATCATTCACTCAATCAAATGAACAGAACGGACACTGTCAGCGTCAAAACGTCAAAAACTGACAAAAAAACCCAGCTCACGGATTTTCCAGCATTGACCGACAGATCCGTGACATTGTGGATAACATATCCGTGGTGTTCTCGACCGGAAGTGCCGGATGCTGAAAAAAACAATTATTGGAAATTGGGATAAAATTGGTGACCAACAATTATATGCTTCTTGCACTTAACCTTCTTCTATTATGTATCATTGAGTTGGTGCGCACGCAATAAACCAATAATGTGACAGCAATGAATTCTGCCAGTTTCGTAGTTTTTGTTCACCGATGCGAGTCGGGATATAGGCTTGCGCCAGATGGCCATACTGGTAATCCCAAAAGTGACGGGTCAGAAAAAATGCACACTTCACTGCAGTGGTGTAGCTACCCAGGCGGGGCGGCAACCTACTGTACCACCAAGAATGTGGGGCGGCAACCTACCTACTGTACCGGCCGAGCTAGGGGGGAACAAAATTTTTTAGGTCGAAATATTGATGAAAATGTATTCTAACACGCTAATTTCGCGCGTAGCGCGCGATTTTTCGCCTATTTGGAGTGAAAAATACCGATTTTATGCCATTTTGAGCCAAAAATCGCAACTTACTGTCCGGCGACCTACCTACTGTACCAGGATGGAGCGTCAACCTACCTACCTACTGTACGTAGGGGGGACCCCCACCCCCCCCCCCCCCCCCCTGCTACACCATTGCTTCACTGCTCGTTCACAATGCTGTTTCCAGCCAACGACGAACAAAGCAAGCCGAGCAACGAAACAGAATTAAAAAAAAACTGAAACATACACACCCTTCGCACAAAAGAGTCAGTTGCGCGTTTCAGTGTCGACAGCATCGGCGTGGGATCGGCGAAAAAGAAGCTCATCATATTGGCCAGGTCAACAGCGATAAGCACGTCGCATTTCGGACTCTGCAACTAGGGACTACGGTAGTACTGGCCTGCAGGTATTAGACACATTGTGATCGGTCCACTCTGGAATTGGGTACAGTTGCAAGTGGAAAAAACGGGTTTTTCCTGAAACAAGACGAAACAAAATCGTTTTTTTTTTCAGTGAAGCATATTTTTCCGGAAACAATTCAACGGCGAATTTTGAACTTTTCTGAAAAAGTGTCAAAACTGTTGGAAAAAAAACCTATTTTTATTGCAGAAACATACTTTTTCAAGTGTTTTCCAGGACTTTTATGGCTTTTATTGGCACTTTCTCAACAGGATTACCGTTCGTACACCACTTTTAGCGCATAATGTGCCAAATATACATCATTTTGACCGGTGCCCAAATTTGGCTCGGAAAAATCGAAAATAATGTTTTTTTCACTAAATATATTTTTCTGAAAAATTGCAACTATAGAATTGGGTCATGTGACTTTCTGTATCAACTATGTTTCCAGCGATGTAAACTAATGATGATGCCAGTAACGCTGGCTAACGTTACAGACTTTTAGTCGAGTAGCTGTCTTTGCACGTCGGAATTGAAGGAATTTCCAAGAAACAGGTCGTGCATTCGTGAACCGATTCACGGCAAATTTATGAAGATTACGCTGTCGAAATATAGTACCACTACGCCAACACGAGCCCGATTTCGGAGGTGGCAGAATAATGAAAGACTGACACGTGGCTGCTGATTTGGGAATCGCTACACGTTGTGGAATACAACCTATGGTGCATGAGGATCTTCTCCTTCTATTCGTTTTGAATATACAGCACCTTCGAAATCGGGCTCGCGTTGGCGTAGTTTGCCTTTCGAACGCAAAAACCACCAACCGCGACACCATAAGCCAGTTGATTTCTGCTCATTGTGCGTCGGTAGTAGCTGAAATCATTCTGAATGGCTGGCGTGCACATTTTTCGTTCGTCAAATTGCAACGTGAATTGAAGAATTTGCGCGAATTGTTTGGTGAGAGCCTGATGCTGTTCAAGCTGATCCAATGACGGTAATGGTCCGCTGCATAATTCCCACAGCAACATCGGTACGACTTGTTCTGTAATTTTTAATTTGTACAGTCCTGTTTTTTTAAATCTTTTTAATTATATACTCACACCGTAATCTGCGTTGGATCCACGGACTGTTTGAAAGTGTGATTTTAGTGGCCCTTGCCGAGAAACAAACTCACGTTCATATGTGCATTTTGTGAAATCAGAGGGCCGCCAAACCAAATACCAACCTAATCTGAGCGAGAAATCGTAATACATTTTCAGTCGTTTAACGTGAGCGATTACATCGAGCCAGCATGAGCGTTGCAGTTCAACGTCATCGGATAAATTTATGGCCTGCAATATGCGGCAGCTTTTTTTTAGCGTTCTGCACAGCGCACAGACAGTATGCTGCCTCGGGTCCTTCAGTCTGTGAAGACGAAACCGCCCAAACAGCATTTTTGTTTTTCGGTTTTTTTTGTGAAAATTTGCTGTGGTCTCATTGCCATGTCGGCCTTATTTTTTGCTTTTCAGCCTTGTCTGGCTTCCGTTTGGTTCGTGTTGGATGACAAACCAGGCCCGGTATATCAAGCTTGGTGATCAAATCTGTTGTGATCACTCAAACTCAATTTGTGCCCCCTGCTCGAACAACACCAAACAAAAGTAAAAAAAATGGGCAAAAAACTGAACGTTTGTGGTTTGATTGAGTAGTGGTCCGGTTTCAACCAACATTTCTGATCGAATCAGTGGCCCCATTGGCGTAATTGTCAATATCGTGCAATAAAAGTCCCGAATGTTCCATAACGTTCAGCGCTACGTCGTACACTTCTAACTCGGCGTCCGTTGGTTGGGCATCTGTGAATGAACGATCAGCTGAGGCAACGTTTGGAATGACTTTCAATCAACATCAGCAAAGCAAAACAAATGAAATACCGTATTCGCTAAAATAAAGACCTCATCCTCAATGCAGTCCATTATAAATTACGGCATGGTTGAAGGTTGAGTGCCGCATTTGCGAAAATAGAGTCCTCCAAAAGTACAGCCCCTTATCGGTCGAAAATAACATCGGATTTAGAACGCTCTCGGCCAACAGTGGAAATGTTTTTCTTGTAAAATGACCGAGTGAAAAAATTGAACCCCCAACACAGACTTTTTTGAAAACATTCAAATGCACATTAACGCTGTTAAAGGCAGAAAATACCCTAAACATGCCATTTTTAGGGGCATTATTAAAAGTGATTTTTTTGGTCGGGAGGCCAAATGAAAAATATAACCCCCCCAATAGTTGACCCCCCCATAAATTGAACCCCCCCCAAAATGACCCCAGTGAAAAAATAGACCCCCCCCGGGTCCTATTTCCGACAATACGGTAACCCCCCTAACGACACCACTGCTCCTGGTTTCTTTACACCGTTATTCCGTCATCAAAAGTGATACGCGACACGACAGCCAGCCGTACAGACGTTTTGTGCCGCCTGCCTGCCAGATGAATTCTCAAAATTCAGGCACTGGCGCTGCCGCAACCAACTGTCAAAATCCATCACGACATCAGCGAACGAGTCGTGCATTCGACTGGCATCACATGGCGCGCGCAATGCCGACCGCAGCGCTTCGGCGCACGTCGCCGCCGTCATCATCCACCAACTTTGCCTTTTCCCTTTCGTTTGTTGTTTGCTCTTCCCCACTCCTCTGGTTCGCCGAAAATCTTCGATTATCAGAGTTACCAAACTGAAATTGGAGCCTATATTGTGGGACGATTGAATGTGATGTGTTGTGTGCAGTGCGAACACAACTGAAACGTTGACAACGCTAGATTTAGTGCTATTTCGCCGCCCCCGTCCGGGCCCTCCTATACTGGCGTTTGGCGTACCGCACCCCCCCCCCCCCCCCCCCCCCCCCCCCCCCCCCCCACCACCCCCCCCACCCCCAAAAATCTTCCCCCCCCCCCCCCCCCCCAAACCGGATTTCCCCCCCCCCCCCAAAATCCCAGGTACACCTCCCCCCCCCCCACCCCCCTACCCGCCCCCATTTTTTACACCTATTTACCCAACCCGCCCCGCAAAAGTAGCCACAGCACTGGCGTACCGTAAAACCTAAAATACAAGGGGGGCTGTATTTTTCACTGACCCCTTTTAGGGGGGGCTGTATTTTTGGGGGCTCTATTTTTGGGGGGCTGTATTTTTTCGCTGTCCAAAATCTCAAAAAATGTCCCAAAAAATAACCCTAAAATGGAGTCCTGTCAGGGTGTTACTGGTCATTATTGAGTGTTTTTAGGTGCAGATCTTCCATAAAAGGCTTTACGTCATCATATACTCAACCACAAACGTTGTACACAAGGTGTCTTACACAAGAACTTGACTTTACGACCCCCAAGTTGTTCATTGTTCATTCATGATTATCATTGTGTTGCGTACACTCGTTTATTTTTCAGGTGCTTTTAGGGGGGGCTGTAGGTCTTTGGGGGAGCCTTAGGAAATAGAAACCTTTGAATTTGAAAAAAACGTTAGGCTTTGGCTTAGGCTTAGGTAGGCCTGGGCACAATACCACTTTTGACACCCAATACCAATACCAATACCGGCCCTGTACCAATACCCAATACCCAATACCAATACCGAATTGGGGACCCAATACCGATACCCAATACCAATACCGGGCGAGACCCAATTAGGCCTGGGCACAATACCACTTTTGACACCCAATACCAATACCCAATACCAATACCGGTCCTGTACCAATACCCAATACCCAATACCAATACCAAAGCCAATACCAATACCCGAACCAATACGGCTGAGACCCAATCCAATACCAATCCCAATACCAGATCAATACTACTAAAGTGCCTGGTATTGGGTTTGGTATTGTTCGTATTAAGTATTAGTCGCTGGTCTCGCATTGGGTTGGGAATTGGTCTAGTACTGTTTCAGAATTGACTTCCCTTTGGTCTGGTATTGGGTTGGTATTGGGTTTGGTATTGGGTTTTGAGTAGGTATTGGGTTTGGTATTGGTTTGGTATTGGGTTTTTCTGGATTAGTATTGGGTATTGGTTTTGACCCAATACCTGGGCAAACCCAATACCAATACCCAATACCAATACCAGGCTAGCTTCAATACCAATACCCAATACCCAATACCAGAATTACACCCAATACCAATACCAAACACTGGTATTGGTATTGGTATTGGGTGGTATTGGTATTGGGTATTGGGTATTGTGCCCACCCATAGACCCAATACCAATACCAATACCCAATACCAAATCAATACTACTGAAGTGCCTGGTATTGGGTTTGGTATTGGGTTGGTATTGGTATTGAGTATTGGGTATTGGGTTGGTATTGGTATTGGGTATTGGGTATTGGTCTTAGTATTGGTTTGGTATTGGGTTTTTGGTCTGGTATCAGTGTTGGAGGTGGGGGGGGTTTTGGTGGGGGGTTCCCCCCCCCAGTAAAGTAGGTATCCCCCCTCGCCTGGTACAGTAGGTATCCCCCCCCGATGTTTGGTATGGTACAGTAGGTATCCCCCCCCGATTTTCACCCCGGTACAGTAGGTATCCCCCCCGATTGTGCCCCCAAAAGTGCCAATTTTTGACCAAAATGGCCAATATTAGTGTAAAATCGGTGGTTTTTACCTCAAATTACCCAAAATTCGCGCGCTACGCGCGCAAATCCACGTTTTCACACGATTCCACACAAAAAACACAAAAAATCCCCACCCCAAAACCCCCCCCCCCCCCCCCCCCCCCCACCCCCCCCCCTAGGTACATCTCCCCCCCCAGGCCTCGGCTCTGGTCGTAGGATCCCCCCCCTGAGCGCGGTCGTGTATCCCCCCCCTCCAGAGTACCTCCAACACTGTCTGGTATTGGGTTGGTATTGGGTTTGGTATTGGTTTGGTATTGGGTTTTGGTCAGGTATTGGGTTTGGTATTGGTTTGTATTGGGTTTTTCTGGGTTAGTAGGGATTGGTTTTGACCCCAATACCTGGGTCAACCCAATACCAATACCCAATACCAATACCAGCCGCTTCAGATCCATACCCATACCCATACCAGATCCCAATCCATACCAACCTGGTATTGGTATTGGTATTGGGTGGTATGGCAACGGGACTAGCTTACTTGCCCACCAACAGCCAGCCTGAATCAAATAAAACCACAGCCACGACAAAAACTCTGTATCTCTCCCCCCGAAAATGCGCTCGTCTCTGCACTTGCACTGCTCAATTCCAAAAATGATTTTTTTTTCTTTTTTTCAACACTGAGCGGAGGAAGAACGAAACTATCACAAATTTGATTAGGAGATAAAAAATCTTTGGTTGATGGAAGACTGATTACTATTGTAATCAGTGCACTCTGCAGAGGCTCTGGGGGGAAGACTGATTATGGATTTGAAAATAAAACGGATTAAACGGAATTCGCATAATCAGCCTTCCCCAAAGGGCCGTTTCCCGGGAAGACTGATTCGGTGCTTGCTGCCCGGTCGCCGGCCCGCCTGTTTGCCGGCGGCCAGCCAACAACGGAGCGGCCAGCCAGCCACCAAGCCAGCCCGCCGCAGGACGACAGCGCCACCCCGCCCCCCCGCCGAAAAACCCACCGAAATCTTTGGAAAATCATCTACTAGGTGCCCTTGATCATCAGGTTTAAAGGGGGCAACTCATTGCTAAAAGTGCCCTGTTTATGGTTTCAGCGTGTAGTTGAGACCCGCGCCATCACAAAGCCACCAAGATTAAGCAGCCGATCGGTTCGGAATCGGCCGAGATCGAAGCGATTGAATCGGGTCGACTAGGAACAAAAATAATTTTGGAGCAGCTGCATTTTTATTGCAAGTCAGGGGAACCTCGTACTCTGGCCATGAAACATTCAGAAAAACAGTCCTTTCTACATATATGAAAACAAAGACACATTTCTTGCTGTACTTGGTCAGCCAGCTGACAGCCGCGTCACGCAGTGATCGAATGCACCAAGAAATCTTTCCTTTGTTTTCATATAAAAACGACTATTTTTCTGAATGTTTCATGGCCAGCGTACGAGGTTCCCCTGAATTGCAATAAAAATGCAGCTGGTCCAAACTTATTTTTGTTCCTGGTTGGACCGATTCAATCGCTTCAATCTCGGTCGATTTTCATCCGATTGATTTAAATCTTGATGTCATTCTGATCGCACATATCCCAGCTACAAGCTGATATCATAAAAAGAGCACTTTTAGCAATGAGTCCGCCCCTTTAACCGTTACACGCAGCTGGCTGTGTGTGCATTAAAGTGCAAGGGACATAATTAATATTTGGGAAACGGGACTATTTTTTATTGCTGGAATTGAAAGTCGCACGCAAGCGGATCATTCTTCAAAAAGAAGCACCGGCGAAAAGTGTCAATTGAAGTGTCAAAAAGAGTGCCAAAGGTGCACCTCTGGGAGTATAAGCACAGACTGATCTAGCCGCCCCCTGTGCTTGATTTTCAGGCATCGTACGGAAACGACGCGTCACCGAACGAACGAAATTGGAAAATCGATGTTGCACGATAGGATCGTCACAGCGACGCAGTAAATTCAAAAATTATAAATCCTTCAACAAGGCTTCTTTCGCTATTCTGAGACCAGTTCTGGAACCGATCAAACTAGCCGTATTAATTTACCCTTCATAAAAGTGTGCCGGTATCGGCATCCCTTCGCGGGTCGATACCGGTGGCGGATCACCTTTAGTAGTGTCCCCATCCCCAATGTGGTCGTTTATACGCAATCATCAAAGCATTTGCACTTGTCGACCTATCTGTTGACACATGAAAGTAAAAATGTTTCGGTCATGGCATATATAAGACTGTGCACATTGGTGCTTCCACCAAAGGTGGTCCATCACCGGTATCGACCTGCGAAGGGATACCGATACCGGTACACTTTTATGAAGGATAAATCAATTCGGCCGGTTTGGTTGGTTCCAGAACTGGTCTCAGAATCGCGAAATAAGCCTTCTTGAAGGATTTGATTTTTTGAATTTGCTCCGTCGTTGTGACTATCCTATCGTGCAACATCGATTTTCCAATGTCGTTCGTTCGGTGACGCGTAGTTTCCGTACGATGCCTGAAAATCAAGCAAAGGGGGCGGCTAGATCAGTCTGTGCTTATACTCCCAGAGGTGCTCTTATACTCCCAAAACACCCCCCGTGTTTTGTACAGTTGTTTACAGTCAACAAGTGTCTAGTTCCCAAAAAATTTGGGGTCCCTGCTTCCTGCCTGTTCCTTTCCTTGTGTTCTGATATTTTTCCAATTCGATTTCTGTTACAACTAACCACCATTTCGATCATTTGTATGGTCCAGCCTCGAGCTCATGAGACGACTTTTTTTTAAAGTTGGCTTGCGCGGATCCAATAATGTTCAGGTTCCACGTATTTCGGAAATAAAAGAAAGAGAAATGCACGTATTTTTTAAAAACACGCTCTCCATCTCGGTGCGTAAATTCCCTTTTGACTCCCAGAACATTTGTGTGTTGAACAACGTTGCCGTTCGCGTAAACACGCAACAAATTGAGGTCAGCCAGCCTGATGTCAGCCTGATGGCTGGACTATACATAATGTGAAAGCACCATTCCGTTGTCAGACAGTTACGTTTTTATTGGCCACTTGAATCAGTCGATAATATTGTATGTTATCGAGGTCAGATTTGATTACGGTAACAGTTGATCTCAACAATCTTTTTTGAACTTCATCGGTTAGAATTTGTTTCTTGATGAAATTATTGGGAAAAATTTTTGGGAGCCGGAATTTTTCAAATTAAAAGCATTTTTCAAATCAGATGTTTTCAGATTCATTATAGCCATATTTTCATAAATTTCAGGATCAATTTCCATATTTCTGGTCTGATTTCAATTTCGTCTTCCGCTCGATTATCCCTTAGGGCTGAAGTACACCGAGGTCGCACCGCCACCAGCACCCACGCCGCCGCCTGATACATTTTTATGAATCCTCAATTTTGTTAAATTTGCGGAAAATATTAATGTTAATCGGCTCGGATCCCGATATTTCCCAACCTGGTTTTGCCTGATTCTGCGTTCCGCTGAGTGACCCGCCCGGCGTCATATAGACCGATGTAGCTCCCGCCGATCCGCCTCCACCAGCCGACATCGGGGGGCCTGAATAATAAAAAGTCAACCTCTCCCTTTTTATTCAAAAAACAACCGACATCAGTACAAAGTAGTCAAGAAAAGTAGCCCCATGAGTCCAACTGACCGCCCGGCAGCGCCGTCATTGGAGACGCATCTGAAACCAAATTGGACCTCGTTTTTTGGTTCTGTGACTTCACATCGCTGAAATAAATTCTGCGAAAAAACTCACTCACCTGATTGTGGTGTCTGCCCTAGCATTGCTGTTTTCGCATCAGCTTCCGTGTCGCCGCCTGCAACAAATTAGGCAAAAATAATTGCATATAGCGCCAAAATGAGGTTGCATGCAGGTTCTTGTGCGACGAACAGACCCTTGTCCTTGTCTTGGTAGTGCATGCAGCATTTGCAGGTTCCGCATGGCACCTTACTGCCCGTTGCGGCTGGCGCGCCTGCAAAACAAAAAAAAACATTTTTAAAGAATTGCCGGAAAGATAAAAATTAAGTAAAATGTCACCGACTTGCTGAAGTGGGCACAGCTGCACCCCCTGGAACGGCCCCGACGCCCATGTACATCGAGACCATGCCTCCCCCTCCCTGGCCCCCGGCCGGTGGCGGTGCACTTGAACCACCGCTCGCTCCTGTTGCGCCACCACCATACGAACCACCCGGTGACATGTAGACTGATGTGGCCATGTTGAGGATTACGACGGGCTACGGTAGATGTTGATGTTGATGAAGAAAGCCGAATGAAATCAAGAGAATGAAAATGTGTGCGTGGCGCGCCGCTTATATGCTCGGATACGGGCGGAAGCGGCGACGTGTGGATTTGAGAAATGATGATCGGGTTGGACTGAAGGTTACTGTAATCACGTGGATGTGGAATGGTTACTGTACTGCGCTTGTGTTGGAAGAACGGGAACTGCTTTTTTTCAATTCTGGGCGTATTAATTAGAATCAATCATCAAACGGGATCACTGAGATAATCACAGTATCACCGAACGACTAACAAATCTGGGCTAGGCAAAAGAAAGCAATTTAATATCACTGAATTTCACTAAGCGCCAGATCGAGTCGACCCCAGTAGATCTTGGTCCATTTGGGCGATCTATTATGTTCGATCTTGAGCTCCCATCACTCCACTCCAAGTTGCCTTGAAGCTTCAAAGTTCTGGGCGACCAAGGTCAGGGTTGGGCAAAAAACTTTTTTTTTCAAAAAATCGTTTTTTAAACGTTTTTTTAAAACGCCCAGATGATCAAAATAAGCCCCCAAAAAATTGGAAAACGCTCATGTTGGGAAGAAAGCGTGGATAAATAAAGTAATACTATGTGTTCTGAGGCAAAATAAACGGGTTTCAACCCTTTTCTAGCGAGTTGTTAACATCCCATATCAGACCCGCATCATGGGACCAACTTTGGCCGGGATCATCATTGAAAGTCAAACTCCGTATATCGACGCACATATCTCGACAAAGTAAAAATTGGTCGAAAATTTAAAAAAAATGATTTTCCTGGAAAATCAGGGTACTTTCCCTGAAAAAATCAGGGAAAATCAAGGAAATTCAGGGTTTAAGAAAACGAAAATCGACCCAGACGTTTTTTTTTAAAAAAACGTCGTTTTTAAAGAAAAACGCCGACGTTTTTTTTGGCCCACCCTGACCAAGGTTGCCCGAAAGGTTGTGTTCAGCTGGACTGTTTACATCTTGCCATGGTGCTGTGTTGTTTCTTTTGGTCCGGTGGTTGAAAATGCGAACATCCATGGTTATTCAAGGATTGTTTGCGATGAATTTAGTCTCTTCTTGATTGTAACTTGTTAAATTAGTGATGTGGTGGGTAGGATCAGCAGACGAGTCTGGTATGGGTCACTGTAGTTAGTTGGGATGGGAAGGGATGTGATAAAACTTTCGATTGAAGATTGATCGAAAAGGTAAAATTCTTCGTCAGTAAAAAACCAGAATCCGGGAACGGCTTTTCAAACAAGTGTCGGCTTAGATGTGATTACTGTATGAACGTGGCGCCGAAATCGTTTTTCTCATTTCGTTTTCGGTTTGGTGCAGACTGAATTCATTGCGAACAAACTTTTATATCCATCAAAATGTCAAAGACCAATATCATTTGGGTGAACAGAGAGACCACACTTTGGTATACTTTGTCAACAATAGATATTGCACAATTGCGATAGTGAGCAAATCAGCAGATTAATTTAAGAAAAAATATCAAATTTGTACAGATAATATAAATAAAGGCAATAAAAATCGAAAAAGTGTCAAGGCAATTGAGAACAAGCCCAGTTGTCAAAAGGTGTCAATCAGCACAAATACAGCTATAGTATCATAAGTAGGGCTGGATTTAAAAAAAGTACAAAAAATTTTACAAATTTTTTTTAAAGTTGGCCACTTTTTTTATTTTAAAATTTTAAAAAGTAAGTCCACTTTTTTATTATTTTTTCACTTTTTTCGTTATTTTCTCACTTTTTTAAGGTAAAAAGGCATGTTTTCATCCGTTTTATTGCACATGATTCTCAAAAAATTGCAGGCGGCGCTTATAGACTGACATGAGCATTATTGTGGACTCATACAGCTCCCAGACATCCCAACAACCGCTACATGTATAATATATGACACCCCATACCGTATACTGTACAGTTATTGAGCGTGTCGTAAGCTACCGACAGATTCCACGTTGCTCGCCTGCTTGCAAGGGTCGTGGATTAGTCATTTGTTGGTTTTGTGACACAAAATGAGTATGGTGATAGTCTTTATCTCTCTTCAAATTTATCCCAAAGTTCACAAACAGAAGGTTGGCCTTCCCTTTGTCATTGATACCCACAGAGTTACATTCGAGGTTCTCAAAATCATGACCAAAGGGATACATCGCAGGTGATCGACGTAAACATATGCAAGTCAGTGAAAAAGTTCTCTTTTGTGTCCCTCAAAACATACCTAACTAACATGATTTCAAAACTTTCATTCTTCAAGAAACCAATTTTTTGGGAGTCCGGAACAAAAAAGGCGATTTTAAAAAAATTTTAAAAAGTTTTCTTTAAACAAAGTTCGATAATAAAAAAAATTTTTAATCCAACCCTGATCATAAGTCAAAAACAAATAAATAGAATAAAAAATACTGTATAACGATGAAAATCAATGCAGCTCGTCGTCTTCGTGATACCAATTTAGAAGCAAGTACTGCGCGATTATTGCCTAGAACGGTATCATGGGACCACATCCACCCTTGTTTCTGCCGTTCTTTTGCCAGAATGTCGCGTCGCGGCTTGCTGATATACTTGTCTGCCTTCAAAGTTGATTGTCCCTGAATCATCAAGGCAACATCAGGGTGGGATGTGCACTGTCCTTGTGTTGACTCATGCCCTGTGCGCTGGTCACTGCATGCGCGCATGTCCTACAATGGTAGTGTGTCTGTGTCCCATAGACACATTGCAGTCCCCCTGGACAGGTGGTCCGACTGAGGTCACTTTCATACTTTTCAAATCCCAATTTGATTAGTTGATCCGATTTTTCGTGTTGTTTCAGATGCAGGGCCAGTTTGGTTGGGTCGATTGTGATGAATGCGGTGCATTTGTGACAGTGATAGTGGATGCCTGCAATGGTGGAAGAGGCTCAGTGATGTTTCACGCTCTAATGTGATATGGCCTTCTATCGTGAAATAACTGCTGTGGTTTTAGATTGACTTTTTTGCCAAAGAGCATGTGCGAAGGTCAGAACATTAGTGACAGGTTGGGTCGGGTATCAAACAGATGTTCGTCACGAAATGTGATCAACGCAAATCGTCCACGCTGTTAGTCAACGCAGCCAGACCAGTGCAGCCCAAAAAGCAAACGCTTCGGTCTGACTTGACTGCGATGACGAACCAGCGTGTCGGCAAGGTAGCCGCTGCGAGAGAAACAACAGAAAAAAACATGCATAGATTGTCAGAAAACGCAACGCAAACGTTTGTGAGGCAGCTAAAATGTGGCTCTTAATTTAAGCACCTGTGAAGGAATATAAAGCATTCGATACAATCAATCCAGTCATTTGCAAATTTTGTCGTCGTCAACGGTTATCATCTCCTGGGCTTCAGCTGAAATAATATTTTTTGTTATCATGGTTAGTCCAGGCCAATAATCAAGATTCCAGTTTGTTAAGATAACGGAGCAAATATTCATGATTTTAGTTTTTTAACAGGCAAACATGCAAAATATGTCCATGCAAAGCAACAAATTATTGTTATTATTTTTTTATACCAACCTTTGCTACTCAGATGTTCACATTTTACATTCGAGCAAGTCACAATTTGACTTATCAAACTGCTGCCGGGCTCTGATGTTAGTGGCTGTTGGGGCTTGGTGATGGTCGGCTCAAGCGTTGAACGACTGCTGTTGTTGGATGTTTTGGTCTGGGTTGGTGCCGGCTGTTTGGCCAGATCAATTGCAGCGGCTAGTGGGCCTGAAAGGTTGCTTTATTGCCCGTTTATGAAGTGCGTTGCTTTGATCTTGCAGTTCTGATATATATTATGGACATATTTCCGCGAATAACCCTCTGAAAGATCAGTCAATCAGGTGCCCTTATCGTCCTATTCGCACAATTTGAAGACAAAACCGGTCAAAATCACAACGATCGTTTCAAGGTCACCCGGCCGACGTTGCACCAGTGCCAAAAATTACATGATCGCATGACAACAAAATGACTAACCTGCTGTTTGTTGTTGTAAATGCTGCTGCACGGCAGCTAGCAATTCCGCAGATATCGACGAATTATTGATTGATTGGTGTTGTTGTTGTTGTTGCGGCGGTGGTGCACTGGTGCTGGCACGCAGGAACTGTTCGATCATCGATTGGTGCTCGCTCAACAATGGCAGGCTGGCTGATGTTTCACGTGCTGTTGGTGTGAGTGTCTTGGGACTGGATGACGCTGCGCTGTCGTTGGTATCGGTCCTGGTTGGGGAGGAGGGCTGAAATGGAACAGGAGGGTGAAACAGCGGAGGAAAACCAGTGGATTTGATTTTTGAAAAAGCGCCTGGTGCTCAGGTACTGTAAGTAAGTATATACTTTTAATTTTGGCGACCAGCAAGTGATTTTCATGATTAGTTGGTGTCAATACGTAGTCATTGACAACGAGAGCACAAACGTACCTCGAATCAGGGTTGGGCAAAAAAAAATTTAAAAAAAAAAATTTTTTTTTAAAAAGGTTTTGGAAAAAAATTTTTTTTCTAAAAAAAAATTTTTTTTGTAAAATTTTTCGGGGGAACAAAATGTTCTAAAACGTCCAAAAATGGCCTTTTTTGGGGTTATTTTTGTCATTTTTTCTCAAGGGTCGAAAAATCTTCTTCACAAAATCACTTTTGGGGCATGTATTTGGTATCTAAGATGCCCCAAATGATGTTATGATACCTTCCCGTGATACATGAGACACAGTATGCATGTACTTACATGGTACTTTGATGTCATACCCCATCGGGTCGGTCATATACGACTGATTCAGCGACCCGACAAGTATTTCTGCAGCTTATATTCTCAATTCTGCATGGTTTATGAGTGAATCTTGCTTATTCGACCACAAACTGTTGTGTCTGATACCACAGAGCAGCAATCATAGGTCCATAACAAGCACAGACTGTTGGATCGCATCGAAATGGTGTAAACACCTTTCATAAGTGATGCAAACCAAGTCACAAAAGTGACTTGTCAATTAAAGTTGCAATTATTCGCGATTTTGCGCGTTTTTTAGGCAAATTTGGTAAAATTTCCCCGAATCTGAGACTTTTTTAAAAAAATTTTTTTTAAAAAAAACTTGTTTAAAAAATTTTTTTTCCAACCCTGCGTCGAATGATACACAAAGCTTTCACGTAAAGCTGCTAAGCTTTTCAAGGATAACCCGTAGTTGCCGTTTTTTGTAAAAATCAGATCTTTTGATTACCACTATTATAATCTCGCTGCCCATCCAGACAGAGAAATGTACATACTGTAGGTACATGAACCATTCAATCGCACCCCTGATGATCAAGGCGGTCCCCCTAGACACTTACCGAGCTCTGTGTCAGCACGCCATGCTTGGCCAAATGCGGCAACAGTCGCTGCACGTTGCTGAACCCCTGCGCGCACGCAGCGCAATGGTAATGGACGCGACGTTTCAACTTGCAGAACGGACGGCCACATTGTTGTTCAACTGTGTACGCCGGTGTGCGACTGTTGGGCAGGGTGGGCACTTTCGACATTGAGTGCAGGGCGGCGGCCTGGCAGGAAGGGGTGAAACAATAGAAGGGCTTGCCGTGAGTGACCGTTTTGAACGGAGCTAATATCCGATGTCATTTTAATATATCGTCAATTTTGACCAGTGTATAAAAGTTGTTATTATTCAAACATCCTATCCGCTCGGAACTAAATGTAGAGCGAAAATGGCAAAAGATAGGTGTGTCAGAAGCGTCATTCAGCCTCTGAGGTACGTATGCCTGCTTCTAACAACCTTTCTCTAGAGTAGAATGTGAGAAACACACAATTATGAAACATCACCTTTTCATCATGCACCGCTTGTGCGATGGTCTCCTCCGGTCGTGGCTTGGCTGCGGGTGATGACTGTGCGGAGCTGTGCGTGTGGTCACCGAGCGCGTTCACTTTTTGGAATGCCTGAACGTCAGGGTGATGTTTCAATTCATCGTGCAGAGATGCCGAAACTGAACAATTTTTTAGTCATTTCGAAGACTGTTCACCGGATGGTGTATCACGATGCTACGTCGTTCACTGAGAGAGCGGGGAACAAAATCCCCCGCGCGATATTGGCTGCTCAACGCGTCAGAGCCAATCAGAGCGTGCGAAATTGTTTTCTGTTCTCTCGGAGAACGGAGAATAGTCAGCCCCTTGCTGCAAAATGGAGCACGGGATCGAACTATCGTCCCCGATAACGACTTCTTTTTTAAGCGTACCGCCTGTTGAATGCGTCACTAAATGGGCATGATATCAAGATGACACAGCACCTCAATCCCGCAGCGCAGCTGTGTGAGGCTGCTGTTTGCTCAACCCTTCTTGTGGCTGCGGTTTGGCTTTCACGTGAACGTTACGACAATGAAGGTCGACTGTTTTTCGCAATTGTCGCGTGATTAAATGAACTTATTATCACGTCACGTGTTGCCAAAGATGCGTGACCCCCCGAACCTTCTGGCATCCCTGCCTGGTGCAATGGAAATGTCGTTGCGCCAAATTGTACGGACACGCATGGACACGACAGTTGTACGCTCGATCGTAGCACCCGAATTGGGCCGGAATCTCGAATGATTCATGGAAATCAACGCTGCAATATTGTATGAAACATCACCCAGTTGAGTGAATGTGTACAGGTCGGAGTGTCGGACTTGATCCAGCGGATCGGATTTATGCTTCGTGTTCCCAGACAGCTGCTGCGAAAATGCACAATCTTTACGCTCATCGAAACTAATGCCATCAAAATGCTCTGATAATTATCAATAAAAGAATGTTATGATATATAGGCCCAGGCCCGACCGCCGATATACGATAGGTTTGAAACCTGCCCAATACAGGGTGCTGTGCTCCAAAGGTGGAAGTAATGTTTCACGTTTACATCGGCCTTTCCGCCCAACTGATGCACTTGCACTACGGTGTCCACCCATAAAGAGTAAGGCTGGTATATACTTTGTTTGACTTTCTTTTCGAGCAAATTTTTAAGCTAACCGATGACTAATCAACTGATCGTGACTGGTTGACGTAAAGTAGCAGCGCGGCGTTTGACAATGGTAGTGTTGCTGACCGACCAATAGACACCCGGCATCCGCGCAAGGCTCATATGACATGTAAGTGGTGAAACCTAAAAAGGTGTAGCGTGGTTCTAAAGTGACTTTCCATAGTTAAGAACCGTTCGGGTGATTACATTCATTGTGACCAAACGGCGTGTGACGTGATTCATCTCTGCGCCTGATTGGCAGCCAAAAAACACAGCGCGTGTTTTGACTGGTCGTTTGTTTTGTCCTGGTTTCCAGACTGGCGGTGCACCAGGTCATCGTCAGTGCGAATAGCGCACCAGATGCACAAGTGGCCCAAAATAGGCAGTCGCACACGCGCGAGCAAATCTTTTCGAAACATCACCTGGATATTCCGGCCTGAACCGAGGCGTTGCTGTGGTCGGTGAACTGACTGTTCGTGGTCTGCCCCGTCTCAGACAAGGACCCGCGCCGCCCGCACTGACACTTGAGCTCGATGACGTGGAACTTTGACATAATTCGGACTCTGTGTCGACGCTGCTGTTTGGATGAAGCTGGAACTAAAACTTTTTTATTCATATTTTTATTCATTGTCGTTTGAATGTTTTCGCGCATTTTCTTTACAAACCAATGAAACTAAGCTAAATTCATCATATGAAACATTACCGGTCTGGCCTTGTCCTGGTGCTGGACTTTTTGTTTTTGAGCGGGGTAGTTATAATTATCGCAAGAGTTCTATTCAACAGAGAGCTACAATGAGATTAGTGACTATTCCGCGATTTTTCAGGTCCGGAAGTTCAGGCCCGATCGTTCCAGGCCCAGTTTTTCAGGCCCGGGACTGAATCGTCGCACAACAATTGGTGATACGCACAAGGCACAAAGTGTGTTGAGAGGCTCACACAATGCAGGTGCACACAATGAGGTCATCACTGTAGCGAATGTCGTCTACCTTTCTGCGTCTATCATCTTCGCCACTCAGATTGTGAACACGCATGTGATGCAGTCGATCAAATATGCCATCGCTGCTGCCGATCACTTCGATGCAGTTCGGCTGCAGCAGCAATATTCATTTTTGATTGAATGGTACAATATACGGATCAATTTTGCTTGGTTCATTATTAATAATTGATTGGTCCAATTAATATGTACATATCTTTGATTTACGGATTAAAAATTTTGGCGGTTCGGTGAGTTAAAGTTAATTTTACAGTTTTAAATTTTAAAGTGCCAAAATTTCGCATTAAATTTGTGCAAAAAGCGCCAAATTCTAAACAAGCTCAAGATCAAAAAATATGTAACTAATTCAAACCCAACCATCAAACAATGATAGTGTCGCTCAACGGACGCGTATTTGCAGTTCATCACGTGACACGTTTGATCTGAATCGACTGTCTGGTAATTCTGACATGCAATATCGAGCAGCTCATGTTGACGCGCATGTTCACTGAAAAATTTGGCAACCATCTCATTACAGTAACCAGCAGCTACCGTAACCCACAATGACCTACCGTACACCTTCCTTGCTCTTGAATATCGTGCCACACACTCCTTCGGCAGCCGTACAATGGTAGTGGTCTTTGTACAACAGGGCACAACGAGACGTGCAGTGGTCGTTGGCCGTGAATCTGTAAAAAAATTTTTTACACATTATTTTGTATCACATTTTAAATTGACCGAATAACCACAACCCAGCCCGACCCTTCCGTTATTTGGAACAGAAAAACTCCTGTTGACTCACCTGGTGATGTACTTTTTCCATTGTGAATTCACATTCTGCTGCTGTTGCATGCTGGGGGTAGATTGTTGTGAAACATTAGTATTGGCAGTATCCAATGGTGTCAGTAGATTGATGGACTGTTGCAACAGACTGACGTCAATTGCTGGTGCACTGGTCGGCGTCGGTTTCGGTTTTGCGCACTGGTTCAACGCCGTGGACACTTGCGGCGTGAGTTTCGGTGGACGCTGGTGTTGCGGTTGTTGTTGTTGTTGTTTGGCAACAGTCATGCTTGAACTTGCTAATGCCTGAAAGCCGGAGGGAGAGAAGTTTCGAACTCACTGTCCTATTTTCTCCATTTCGGTATCATCAATACCAAGCCAATGCTGTAAAAACGCAGTAACTGCACACCTTTGTTGGTTGATGTTGTTGTTGTTGTAATCCCGTGAGCATTTGTTGCAACAGGAGTGCTTGTTGCAGATTCACTGCTGTTGCATTTGGCACGCCGGTCTGCTGTTGAATAAGTGTCTAAAAAACAAACTCGTCTTATTTTGAATGACAATCACTTGATTTACAGTCTGGCATCGTAATACTGACATGCTCGCTTGGGCCCACTTTTGAACGATTATTCTGTTTCTTGAATGAAACATGAGAAGGAACTTACAAACAAGGTGGACATCACGTATATTCTTTTTGAAACATCACCTGAGACGCAGCCAACATGGCAGCCAGTGCGGTGGGATTGATGAGATTAGCGAGCAATCCGGCGGACTGCTGCGGAGGAGGGCGACCAGCGCTCGTGGCTGATTTTGCTGCGTTCGATGTTGTTGTTGTTGAGCTACTGATTCGCTGTGCGCGATCGTGTTTGCGTTTGTGTGAATACATTTGCGACGTGGAATGCATCACGTAGTCGCAACCTGTGAATTTGGAGAGAAATGAGCACTATTTTGGCTTGATAACATTCAATAGTTTTTTGACGGTCTTCTGGTGATCAAGATATATGATTCAGGATGTCAAATAAAATTTTAAACAAACCTTGGGGATACTCATTACATTTAGACAAATAAACATTTTAGTCACTCGCAGGCAAAACACAAATCATTCCAGATTATGTATGAGATTGGTAAGGATGCAAAGATACAATTAAAAAATATTGACTTGCATATGATTAGTCAATACCTTGTCGGATGCAATGTATGTGATTAGTGATTCTGCTGAAAGCACAGCCCGTCGAATGACAAGTTTCCGTCTTCATATATTTCTTGAATCCATCTCTGATCAATTGAGCGTCTCTCACATGATGCGCTTTGTGTTTGTCTGTGAAACATCAGCCAGCTAGGTTAATTACATGGGCACAGGTACACTCAGCAATTGTTCGGCAAGCAGTATTGTGCAGGTTGGAATGACAAATGTTATTGAAATTTTTGGGTCATGCGCCACAAACGGAAAGATAAAGTCACGGAGAAATTATGTAAATTTTGATCCATACGTCCAGCATCAAAGGTACAGTCCACTCTATTTGTAATGAACTGGTCGGGGACCTGTTATTTTTGTTCGTTCAACATTGAACCTCCACAATACAGATACACGCATCGATCAATTATTGGCGACTATAAGAAGTCATGTAATGGTTGAAGGCTCATACTACAAGGGAGCTATACATTAGGTGGACTGCACATTAACAACTACAGTATTATGTCGATAAGTAGTGCCATATTGTTTAGTGGTCAATGCAAATAGTCAGCGCTGTTCGTCAACGCATTCAGCCCGACCAAAGCAGCCCAGAATTAGCAAATATATATGGCACAGTAATACACGGCACTTTGGACTGCGTGGACGGATTTGGGTTGACCACATTAAGGCCGCATTCACAATGCAAGCGCGTTAGCGTGTTAGCGCGTTAGCGTGCGAAATGCGCACGCTTTTGCATTCACAATGGAAAAAGCTGATTAGCGCGTTAGCGCGTTAGCGTGCGAGCAAGTTTTCTCGCACGCTAACGCGCAGATGCGCAACGCGCTTTTGCATTCACAATGCAAAGCTGATTAGCGCGTTGGCGCGTTAGCGTGCACGCTAACGCGCTTTTCACGATTAGGACTGGTTCTAATTTTTTTGCGCGTTAGCACTGGATGCGCGTGTTCTAAAGTTTATAATTTAATTTGAAAACATTATCAGACCACGAAAAAGGTGAAAACATAGGAAATAAAGCCTGCTGCGTTCACTGGAAATATTTTTGTTCCATTTTGATGCTTAGAAGCATATCTTTTTACGCTATCAATCGATTTAGGCAAACAGTTTCGGCTGCTGTTATATTAGCTGCAAGCAAACGTTGCGCAGAACGTTGTTCATCTGCTTATGTGTTGTGTATCCTCTTTGGTGGTGTAATTGTGTTGCATGACACGATAAGGAGACTGTATTGCGCGCAGGGATTGTTCATGTCGCGACTAGCTAGATTTTCCATTTGAGGAAAATGTTCCTTTAGAATCAAAATAAGTTTGAAGACACTTGAAAGCGATTGGTTGCCGTTTTCAAAACGAAGAAATAAAAAAATTCGGAATCTGCCAACACCCAGACCAACGGGCATTGTGAATGCAGACGCGTTTTGCTGATTAGCGCGTAGGCGCGTTAGCGCATTAGCGTGTCACTGATAAGCGCGCACGCTAACGCGCTTTTTCAATTTTCCATTGTGAATGCAAAAGCGTGCAGAAAAAGCGTGCACGCTAATCAGCAACACGCTAACGCGTTAACGCGCTAACACGCTAACGCGCTGCATTGTGAATGCGGCCTAATATAAGCCACAAAATTAACATGCGTTTTTATGCATTTTTTCTTCCTGTACTCACCCATATCGGCTTTATTCTTGAACGAATGACTGCAGTTTGGCCTCAGACAGTGAAAATGAGTGGTCCGATTGGCGGGCTCGCGAAACGGGCACTCACTAAAACGACAGTCCTCCGTCGCCTTGAAACGCTGGAATCCCTCTTTGGCGATATGCGCGGCTTTACGATGCGAGTTGGCGTGCATCTGCACGTCCGACGTAGAAACGTAGACCTTGTCGCAGTTGGGCTGCAAATAGGCAGAAAATTATGTGATATCAATCTTGTCGATTGATTCACCGCAGCTTTTCTTATCATTCTCGTGCTCAGTTTTGCATTTTCGAATAGAGTGAAGCTGTTCATCAGATGAATCCGTCCACATTTTTTGCCGAATATGATGACCGATATGAAAAAGATTTCCTGTCGCGAAAAAAAATGATGGTTGATTCGCTACTGTGGATGGTATACATTCGCAGCATATGAGTTCTCTTATGTACCTCACCTTACCTGTATGTACATCTTGAACAAAAATTACAAAAGATGAATAATAAAAAACAATATTATTAAAGTGAAAAAAATAAACCTGCAAACAATGGTAGTGCGTCTGACGCATGTGATGCACACAGTTGGGCGCACAAGCATCGCTGGCACTGTAGCGCATGAAACCATGCGCCAACGACTCTTGGCGTTTTCTGCAAGTCACAATTTTGAATTCCAAAAATTTCTGTTAAAAACTGAATAGAAATCGAGTTTCTGGTATACCTGTGCCATTTGTAGTGTCGCATCATTTCATCCTTCTTTGTGAACACTCTGTTGTTGCACTGTTTGCAGTGGTAATGCTCGCGTGCACAGTGCGCCGACGCACATGCATTCACGGGACACGCACCCGATTGACTCGATCTAGAACCGGTCGCATAAATACAGTCTGTCCTCTTTATAGCGGCGTGGGTGGGACGTGACGTCATTGGCGTTCATCATACGGTCAACCTTCTTTTATCATGACCATTTCGTCGAAGAAAACTCGATCAGTACATACACAGCTGACCGATATTTTATGGCGAATCTATGTTATGTATTATAATTATTGGTTCGTTTGAGACCGGGCGATTATGACAACGAATGTACGCACATTGACCGATTGGTCTGATCACATCACGATAAAGTGAGTTGAGTGTTCCAAGCAAATTCAGAAAACTAGCGCGCTTATTGGAAGCGAACATTCAAGGCCGCGCCCCGCCAAAGCCAGGGAGAGAGTAGTTAATCACGAATAAAGCAGGGTCATCATCATGGACTGCATTGCTTTTGAAAAACAGAATCGGTTGCGGCACTAGAATTGTGAAACGTTACCCGAAAATACCAACTTGACGATGAAATGTTCCAGCGACGGATCGGCATGCTTGATAGCGTTTGGCTGCACATTCGCCACCGTAACACTCGTGCCGCCACAATTCTGTTTCGTGTCGCCTGAATTCGCAAGGTCACGATGACACAATAGCATGTCGTGACGTGAGATTTAAAAAAAGCCGTCACACTTACTGTTATCGTCACTGCTATCCACCGAGGGACTGGTTGAGTGCATACGTGCAGCGCCGTTGCTGGCGGCGGTGTTCAAATTTGGCGCCAAAAGCCAACTGGGATTGTCGAGCTTCAATTCGCAAAGTGATCCGCTGCTGTCGTCATTGTTGTTGTCGATTACTGTACTTTTCGTGTCGAGACCACTAGTAGTGGAGCCATTCTGAGCCTTGCTGGAATCAGTCGATCCGTCAACACTGAAAAAGATCTTAAATTTACAGTCTGCGATATTTAGACCCCGAGAGAACCGAGACAGTAAGTGTGAAGATCTTGTTTCAATAAAACAATTTTTCTTCAAAGTGTTGGACACGTAGTTGATAAGCAACTTTGAGCTCGCAGCCAAGATTCTCATGAATTTCATAAATAGCTATAGTTTCAACAAAGCTTCCGCGTGAGTTCAGAGTCACCTGCATACACGGACTATGTATAGTCCATCCATCAGCTCATGACACTTTTTGTCAGCTGAAAAGCTTGACAGGATCCAGTGCTGTTCCGGTTCCGGTTGGCTTACGAAAAAGAAAAGAAAGAGAAATCGGCTTTTATTTTATTTTTGTGCGCCGTTTTCTCTGACATTGCCTTGCGGAGGAACAGTTTTTCACAACGGAGCCTGAATCTCCCAAACAAAAGTGCCATGAGCTGATGGACCGACTATACATACAAGTTCTTATTTATATCAGTTCACCGCTACGTGTGGTGTATATCCTATCTTGCTACATATATCATGCCCATTATTGATGCAAAACCATCATTGACATAATAAATGAAATGTCACCCCATAATAACAACCAACCGCTCTGTTTTCAGTGGTTGAGGATTGACATTCTTGCGCCTTCGTTTTGATGGCGGTGTGTTGTCCTGATTTTCAAGGGAATCACTCGTTTTTACGACATCCAACGTCTCCTCCTTTTCCGATTGTTCCGTATCACTACTGGACACCGGTGGGGCTGGTAGACTACAGTTCGGCTCAGTTTTGCTTTGGCCGTTTGGCGTTTCCTGACGTTTATTCTTGTTCACACTTAGTTTGGCACAAATGGCGTCGAGCGACTTCATATTAATGGGCGGTCGATGTTTCAAGGCACGATTGCGTGTTGGACTTGTAGCACAAAAGGCACTGAAACGTTGGGGTGGACAAGAATGGAGAAATAATCGTCAGATGTGTGTGAGTATACTATGTTCACTATCTATGAAACATCAACGAGCTCGTTCACAACCGGTTGTGTGACAAGGGTTGACGCTGTCCAAAATCCTGCACCGACCGAACACAACAAGTTTCAAGTTCTGGTGACCGATTATCATGCATAATTCCATGAGCTAAAAGTGAAGAAATGTCAAAAATATATGTAAATTGGGGCATGAGCCTGATTGTAACGAATAAACTTTTATTGGCAGCAAAAGTTAAACTGCTTCAGTGGCTGCAGAACTCCCAGACGCATAAAAACTGCATATGCCGCAGAATTAACAGTCATATGATGCCAGTTGAAAAAATGAAACGGTTAAAAAATAACATTTTTGAATGTTTTCCGCTGTGATAAATTTCTGCTGATTGGAGTTTCCACTGCACACTTGAACAAGTTCTCTGATGACCAAAATTGACAATTAGATTGTTGATTAGCAAAGTTAAAAAATAGAGCTGCCTCGCGCACCATTGGAATAGTCGAAAGTTTTGTCAATTGAAACACATAAATCAGAATTACAGCGTTATGACGGGGCGAAAAAGATATTAACGCCGGCGCAAAACTTTGGAAAGCATAAGTTTGGCAAAATACGGCCCAAAATATGGTGGCAGATGCATGCACGCTTGTACAATTGGCTAACTTTCGGTGCCATGGATACAATGCAAACTGGCAAACGTGGCACAATATTGGTGGTGCATCAAATTCTCGGGTACACTTGGTACGTTGGGATGTTTGGTTGGAATTTAGGTCTAAATTTAGGTCAGGAATGACTTTAGGTACACCATGTCAATGGTACCCATTAATTAGCCACTGTGTTACAGCACCGAACCAAACAGCAGTCAGGCCACGTGGATGCAGCAATCAAAAGTGCGCGCAAAAACACCATGTAACCATGGTCACGCGATTTTGTGGAGTTTTGGAGGCGGGATGTCAGAGATGTTATCGGAGGATGTCACAAAAGTACCAAGTACGCCCAGTTGGCGTGCCCTGGTGTGCATGTAGCAGCGAGCGCTGAAGCTTGGGCTACCAAAGGGGGTGCACCAGCAAGCCTGAAGATGGTTTCCATAGCAATTCGCAGCTGGTTCCGCGCAGCTTTATTGTTCCATGTAGTTGGATGCTGACTTTTTGATATTGATTTTAGCTGTTACCAACTGGAGCACTTGTGGCTATGTCTGATCGTAGTGCTTCGTTTTGGTACTCTGGTTTTATCAGCAGCAACGGAGGAAAATTTCTCGTCATGCAAAACGTGTTTCGCGCGAAAAATGCAAAATGCGCAACGTGGTTGAACGACAAAACCGATTTCTCAACTGCACTGTGATTCAAAAACTTCCACAAAGTTCCTGAAAAAAAAATTAAAACGTTGTGCCACAATGGCGCAAAGCCTGTATGGCCACACACCACTCTGCGAACGTAACGTGTACCACGGTGACCAAAAATAACTTTACAACACGCTTGGGCCAGCGGACGCGACCCCAGAGATACATATGTACCTGGGTGGGTACACAGCGTGCTGTGGCTTCAATATTGAAATACATAAAAAGGCTAAATTTTTCGCCAAAACTATTCCTGTTGTGTGGAACAACAGTTCTGCGCATTATCTTTATGTTATATATGGTGTCGGTGTGGGCTCAGAGTGTGTAATGTGTGTGCCACACTCTTAAAAAAAGATGCTCACAAAAAAACGTCGGTTCGGCTCTCCAAACGCGCGCCTCAGAGTCGCGTTTGTATATCAAAGCACCTAAGTTTGTTAGCCCGCGTTCAAAGCTCACAACAAATTATTAAACTTGTCGGGTCACACACGTTCTCTTCTTAGAACAAACAGGGACCCGTTTAATCTTGCGGTACCAAATAACGCACCCGAAACGGGATAGATTTTGCATACGCCTGTGTCTAAGACCGACCGCGCGTTGTATTTTTACACTCAGCTCAGCGCATTTTGGCTCAACTCGCGCGCACGCGCAGGGGGCTTGGGTGAAAAACGGACATATCTGTTGCAGACAATATACACATTTCTGCACATGTACCTTCCATTGGTCAAAAGTTTTTTTTGGGGAAAATGTGAAAAACCAAGCGTTTTCGGTCCGAATCCCGAAAACCTCGGCCGAAAAATTCACCCATGGCTGAAATATATCCGACATTTAGCTGTGGTTCTACATATAGCCTCTGGCTGCGCGTTTGCGGGTTGGAGCGAGGCGCTAAGTTTTGCCCAGGCGGGCTGAGCTGAGGCTGCTCTCCTGCTACTGTACATTTGAACAAGTTTACTTTACAATATATATTTCTGTACATAAAGTATCCGTTGTGCGCGCATAGCTACATACATACGCTGGGGGCTACTGAGCTTTGCAGCTCTATACCTACACCAAACTGGCACATCACTGAAAAAACTGGGAGATGCGACGGAAATTAGTGATGAATATTTTTCTGTGAAACATCAGCCTACAACTTTGAAATACAAATGAACCATCGAAGTCTTCGGCCAATTTTTGTCTTACTTTTTCAGGCTGCCTAAATTTTTGAGACATCTCTACTCAGCCAATAAAGCGCCCGGCAGCTTCGAAGAAAGATGGATAGCTATAGCCCAGTCAGGCAGTTTATTTTTGGCTATTTTTAGCACCCAAAACGTGCGCGGACCCACTTCAGACGCGGAGTTTACAACACGTACTAAACTTTTGGGCTTGGGTGGTTTCAGCCAGTTCATAAACATACATACAGTACGTGGGTATATGTTACAAAAATAGGACACCAAGCAAGATGTAAAAATCTATATTTTTTCGGTCAAAATGTCATGAGTATAACGCTGTAATAAGAGTACAAAATGAGTGCTTGCACTGCAATGCCGGATTGAGGAAAGTTTTAACTGTTTGTACACAAAAAAATCAAAAGTAATTATCGGTAGAAAAGTCGACTTTACTACATGTGTAAATAAAACTGTTTTATCACGAAATGAGCCCGCCAGCTGTACAGGGTGTTTCCGAGGCTGAATAATCGGCAATAATATAAAAAATAATGTTTTTCAGGTAAACACGGTTCCGGAAATCCAGAAATTTTGCCTCATCGAGTGCAAATGGACGAACTGAAACGGAACGTTTTGGCGGCGACTTCAGTGGGAACGGATTTTTTTATCGAGAGTCAAACAAAATTAAAATAAATAACATAAATGGACTACAAAAAATATCGCAGACAACCGCTCGCGCCGTTAAATACAAAATTGAGTTCTGCGCTCTTAATATTACGAGGAAAGTAAATTCACAAACGGAGTTTATACCCAGGCAGCCACAAAAATTACCTGTCTCACCGTTTTCGCGCAAAAATAAACGAAAATCGACTCCTCCTTCATACAAACGGTATAGGTACAAATCTTGCCGAAATACCTTGAGCATTGCACCAAGCATAATTTGACAATAACTTCAGGCAGTCAAGTGCTACGAAGTTGTATAGAGTACAATGAGACTAGCACATTAAACATAAAGAGCCCGGGATAGGGCATGCCGCAATTAGTACAAGCAGAAAGATTGCTGCATGTATGTAATTGTGAAGAAAATCCCAGGTTCCCAATCGGTAATTTTTTTGCAAAAAAATGTGCCGAAGAAAACTTATAAAAATACTGAATCTATTCATACAGTTCACGGCATATTTGAATACTATACATAATTATAATACAATACTAAAAACAAAAAAGTGGGGTGTGAAAAACTGTGCACGTGACCACAACAATGCTGCACGATTGGAAGGAAACTAAAATTCCAACCACGTCTGTTAGTACGAGCGGGCTACAACATGGATAATTCTCGCGTTTTTTGCCGAAAATATTCATTTTGATGTTGTTTTGTCGGGATAATGTCGGTGAGAGAAGACAGAAAATATTGAAAATAATTGTAAGAAATGCACTTAATCCAGCATAAAACACACAACTCGAGCACACACACATGTACCAACATTGCACTGTCGGGGTTGGGAACCTATTACAGTCGACAAACACGTGCACAAAAATTGTCCGAAAACTTCAACTTAATGATGGAAAATTGACTGTGTATCAACACTATGCAGCTGAAAAAGGTGCGATCATATGAGGTAAAAAACGGTTCATCTTTTTCATATTTTTTCATAATTTTATTGTTCTTGTCGTAATTAAGAACCAGCTTGTCTCATAAGGTGCCATATACAATACTGTACATTCATCGAAGTTGGCATGAAAAATATAGGTGTAGGCATATACATAGTATAGCAAAAATGTAGAATTTATATACATTTGGCAAGGATTACAGACAGGCATCCGGTCAATCTAATGCTAAACGTGAAAATATTCATTCAGTTATGCTAAACTCATCAGCATGGTGTGAATATACGATACAAATATACGTTAGACACGTGATTGTACCCAAGAACCGCATACCGTTTCTGTGGTATTTTCAGATGAAAAAACAGCAATGGAATTTAGCGGGAAGGGTGACTCTAGAGTGGATTTGTCATTGGTCGATGCCAAACTTGATCGGATCGGATCGACCTACCTGGTCACATCAGATCAATGTGATCGGATGTGACTAGGTGGTCACATTGATTTGATGTGAATAGGTAAAGCGATCCGAACCGATCACATCCGATCACCAAGTTTGATATCGACCAATGACAAATCCAGTCTAGAGTCACTCTTCCCGCTACATATCTCATTGCCGTTTTTCACCTTAAACCGTTGAACTGAACCATTGACTGAAAAATGGTAATGGTAAAAATGGGCACCGAAATTACTTTTGAACTGTTTATTGGGAACCTAAATAATCTCAATGTGAGAATCACAGACGAATAGGCGAAATATGAAATCACCCCGTGGAAATCACGCAAGCTGGCTGGCACTTTCACGATTCTTTTTCAAGTGATTGCGAGATTCGAATTTGGCCCTGAAGAATCAGGCAAAAATGTTTGAAACTGAAACTTTATAATAATAGTGTGAAAGTTTAACATGTAAACCTAAAACTTTACAAAGTGACCTGTTATCATGCACTCGTTTTATGATGTCATCAGTCGTTAGCCGATTGGTTGGATAGAGCACCTGCGTGGTGATCACGTGACCAGGTTTCGATTTTGACGCCGGCTGCCCCGAATCGCTGAAAACAACGTCGACCTGCGAATGAAAAGGGGCGTTGATAAAGTGTGTGATTAGGTATGCCGGAGTTTTACACATCCTCAAAGCTTTAAGGATTAAACTTTAGCCTTTAGGAGTTTTAACCTTAAAGCTCCCAGGGGTACACGGTCATGGTGAACTGATTTTTATCTGTAGACCAGTCCTAAGCACCAACTTTTCAACCAGCGCAGCAAAGTTGCCGTTCCAATTTTTTGCTTACAGCCCCCGATAGCTGTATTATAAACGGAAATGTTTCGGCTCACGTAAAGCGCGAAAAAAATTTTTGTCGAAGCCCATTGTCCATCAATTTCCACTCAGAGCCTTTGAGGTTCATGTGGAAAGTCCGGTACATACAGGTGACGGTGCATTGCATTGCCTACTTTTCTTTGATACGGCCGAAACTTCGGATTTTTTCCGGTCAGAAATGTTTCACAACAAATTTCTTGCTTTTTTTAAAATTTTACTTTTTTTATACCTGCAGTTGACGGAGAAAATCTTCAGATGGGCAGCTGGGTGCATTGATGACGACAGCATCCGTAAGCTGAAACATCAGATTTTCGGCTAATGCAAAGGATTACTATAAAGGGGTGCAATATTAGAGCCACCAACCCGGCACCCGAGCACACTCAGGGAGCGTTCATAAACGTTGAACAACGTTGAACCCTGCGTGTAGTGTACGTTTTCAATATTTGGGTCTATTTGTTTTGTAGTTGACGTGTGGAATCCACCAATAATAGAGTCTAGGGACAAACTTGATCGGGCATCTGCACTCCGACAATCAGTTTTGCGCAGTGCTCCTTTGCTGACCGCAACAGCGATAAATGACCGGGATCTGCAATGTCATAATAAAATATGCATTTTGGTTAAATCTAGAAATTAGTGGCAAGTCATGTGGTGGGTGATAAGAAAGAGAATCACTAATGACACTAGAGTTGGGGGTCGCGGTATATGTCACCAAATTTGTAATTGAATATCGGCTTTGGTAAAACATCAGCTGCACATGTAGATGGCATGATACTCACGGAACAAATCCCAGAGTCCACCGATGTACCCTGTGCGCATTTGTTCGTTGTCGGTGACTTCACGCGCAGCACCGTTTAGTTGGTGGGTACTGGTCTGTTTCGTGGTCCCATCCGTGCAACAGAGCACACAACGCACTACCGATGACGAGGTTTTGTGGGTACCATTGATGATTGGCTGTGGTGCGCTGCTGTAGTCGTAGACGTGCACATGCTCGTTGCTGGTGTAGTGCTGGAAGCAAGCATGTCATCTTTTTGACTGAATAATTGACATCATTTTTGGATGATACCTTTTCTGTTTTGCCTGACGGTTAGACCTTCCACGTTACTTTGTTGGGCATTTGAGCTTTGAGGCTTTCATCTGGTGATGCCGTCTCTCTGACCATTATGACATGCTGTCAGGCTTTTTTCACCATGCAAATTGATTAGCGGCTTAACGGATAGGCGGATAGGTTTCAGCCGCTGGCATGTAGAACGAGTGACACCCTATCACCCTCAACGGGCACCCACACATTGGCTGATGAGGAGCCCTTTTTGTCTTGCCCACCTTTCGATCATCGATCTGCGTCGCGAACAGATGCACGAGATTGAGTAATTGTCGATGTTGATTGACGTCTGGTGTCAACTGCAGTCCGTACAACACTTGGTCGACTATGTCGGTGGTTGACGTGCCTTCCGTACGTTTGAATACTCTGTGTGAAACATCAGATTGGCTCATTGAGCGAGCACCGTTACGTGTGTTGTTTCATAAAGGGGGGCGGTTTAGCCTTCTATGCATGGCGTTAGATCTGTGGGTAAAGTGTCGCGCGGTCAGCATATCGTGCCAGACTTGCAGTGCGGCTCTGGGCCTTGTCATTTACAAAAGAGATCTGTGGGGGACCTTCCATGCATCACCCAACCGCTTTGGTCCATACTATGCTCACATGCCCCAGGGCGTCATTGCAGTCCAGCATCATGGGCCGAAAATGCACCCACAGATCTGGTGCAATGCGTGTCCACCATGCCAAACCGCAACGTATTTGATTTATCAGCGCACGTGTACAAGACATCAGTCCACGTGTATGAATTCGAGTGGACACAAGCAGCGCGTGAGGGCTGACTGCGTGATAACTCAAAAAATAAATGCGAGATTGGCGGGAAAATTATACAAGAGCTTTGAAATCGGGCTGTGAAAAAATATCTGTGGCCGTGTGCGGGGAGACAGACAGAAATTGAGACAATGATACTTCTGAAAGCATGATAACCAACCGTAATTTGTTCGCCTGTTTCAGCTGTACGTACGGGTCTCGGCCATCCGATGCAATGCACATGTCATCTGTAAACAAACAGTGGATTGTGACATGTCCTGGGTTCAACATTCAACCAACAAAACAACCCAGCGGCAGACCATATCACAGCGCTCCATCTCAGAGAAGGATTGGTAGATGGGGAACAACAGCCTCATCGCTGCTGGGTACTGAACAGGTACCGTACTATTCACCGACTTTTCAGGCCCGGAAGTTCAGGCCAGACCTTTTCAGGCACAGTTTTTCATGCCCGGCCGATTCAGGCCCAGCATATTTGACCCATTTATAGGCTTAGGCTCCAGCCGGGCCTGAACCTGTGCCCCGGGGCTGAACCGTTGGACAGGCGTGGCGCCCAAATTACCACGAATTCAACAAAAAACGCATAGGGTGGCATGAAGTGTACAGCGTAGCCCTTTCTCTGGGGAACGATAATAGAGCTCCCATCCCGATCATGGAACTGTTCGCCCCACCTCCATGCGTCGCAAAATCACAATTATTTTCCGCCAGAGTCTCAGTGCTCGGCCAGTACGTCGACGCTTCCACAACCTGTGCGTAAAACTGATGTTTCACAGCGATCAAAACATTATAAAATCAAAAAACTACGGTTAAATACAAAAAAATTCGAAACATCAGCCTGCTTGCATGCCCACCTCATCAACCCATCGTACAGCACGCACCATTTCGTAACGCTCTTTCTCCGTAAATAGTGGCGGGCCCTTGAATGTTGAGATGTCGGCTGAAACATCAGGCTATGATTAGATTCGTGTCGCGTTTCGATGTCCTTAGTTTGCTTGTGGGAACAATCGGCATGATAACAGAGTGACAATTTCTAAAATGAATCTGGTTGTTGTGTGAAAAATGAAGGTTACTGCAATAATGTTGGGGTTGTCCAGAGCACGTGCGTTCCGACTCCTTGATGCTCCACCAGCAGCCTTATTTGCTGCAATTATGCTTTGGGTTGCGAACGTGGTTGTAGGTAATGTGTTTATGGGTTTGGATTGTCCGAAATCTAAGCACAATCCTAACACGAAATGAGACTATAACACAACGACCATTTGAAATGTTCTAAGTGAAAATTTCGAATACTGGCGTGTATCGTCTCGTCTCAGGCCAGGCAGTGGAATCCTTGTCAAAAGGTTCTAAACAACCTGTGCTTCTTGCAAGCAAAACGGAGGGAATCACACCAGATTGTAAGAAAATTGTTTTTACCGTCATTGTGCACGCCAACCACCAGGTAATCACCCATCGCACGCGCCTGCCTCAGCGAGTTGGCATGTCCAAAATGCACTGCGTCGAAACTACAAATTTTAAAAAGCGTTTTAATGTTTTTTTTTAAATTTTTTGGTGTTTTAACGCATATTTATTGACCAACCATCCGTCGCAAAACACGCGCACCACTTTCGTTTCCTCCGTTTGCTCATTTTGACACGACATAATCTCATCGACAGAATGTTTGGCAATTTTTGTTCGAAATCTCGATTAATTGCTCCAAAATTTGGAACTGAAACGAAATAATAGTACGCTTGATATGCTCAAACCGTAGATGAAGCAACAAACGTAGGTATACAACAGCAAAAGCGCAATTTATCCGCGTAGGTCTGTATGTTCGTATCACCAGTCTCTATAATGCAGCCACAGCACCTACGATAACTCTCGGCTGTTTTTGTGCCGCGTCTACGCACAGCAACATCAAACGTGGGCTTAAACAGGATATTGCTTCAGTCATGGGCCAGTGCAATGAAGGATATTTTTCATGAATTGTTGACAGTTTTGGAGATCTGAGTTAAAGGATTTGAAAATTTTGAAAATTTCGAAACTTTGACAGACAAAGCAACTTTGAAACAACTGGTGGCTAGTTGAAACAAAGGGCTGGCTCTGGGTATGGTGGGGTCTTTTCACCATGACGTTTGAAATGTCACGCATTATGAATGCCGAGTTTCATTCCATAGAAACAGCCAAGATTTCTCAACTGTACTGTACCCAGCCCATGCATGCCGCAGGTGTTCGAGTATGCTATTATCGTTATAGCAACGGTCGTACTTGCGCACAAACATGCATAAAGCACAAATGGCTCGCCGCAGGCCGCACATTACAGAAATATAAATGCGCCTTGGGAATTTTGTCTTCAGCCCACAGTAGTTTGCGTGCCTTCTTTGGAGCATTATTATTGTTAAACAACGACTTTACGAGGCTGTACAGTACATATATACTGTCGGCTGTATGTGCAATTGCAAAAGCACAATTATCTTGGATCTGGTTGCCCTAGGTTTGTCTGAGAAGATCAGCCTTGTTTGGTTAAAGAATTTGGTGTGAAAAAGGGGCATCAAAGATTTAAAAAAAGGCACGATCGAGCATTTTAACCTAAAGTGCGAAAGCCAAACCTTGCTGTAAATTTAGTAACGGCTGTGCAAAACGTGTGTAAATTCAGTGATGAAATAATAAAAAAGAACCGTTCAAATCAACGCCAACGTGTTTGCGCAGCGCGACTGGAAACGACTTTTCGCGCAGAAAACTTGGCGTCGCAGGTGTACAAGTATAGGTACACAATTGCTGCGTTATCAGACTCGTAAGCGGTGTTTCGTGCTGCACAAACAAGCAAACCTCAATACAAAGTTGGTCATATGTTCATGTTTTATGCACAGCTATACCTAATTTTCGTTCAGTACCTTATGTTCGTTCAGAAAAAAGTGCCACAGAGAATATTTGGCCGTGTCTGCTGAACCAGACCGCTTGTCATGTGCATGCACAGTTTGAACTGAAGTGCGGCTTTTTATGAAACATGATCCTGCAAGTGAGTGCGCACGACATGTTGCGAAGAGTGTTTTTTGTTTTCACTGCGACCAAGTTCGGGGCTTTGTACGACAAGACTCCAAAATAAATTATATGGCATCACAGTATTGAACCAAAATCACACCAATAGAATTATTTATATAACACAAAAATGCGATAAAAAAACTGTAAGAGCAACGGTGCGTTATTGTCAGCTGATTTAGATTCAGCCGCGCCCGACATAAAATGCGCTTTCGGGTCAGCAGCTGGTGCGCAACCAAACTAGGATTTGGATGTTTCCATTAAATTCATCCCACCAAAACGGATATGAGCGGAAACGGTTTCCATATTGGATGACCTACTTTTTCCCATGCGTGTGGGCAAGCTTTCCACAAGCACCCGTACATATGTATGTGCGCATAGATTTAACGGACGAAGCATGAACAGTTTTTGGGTGGAATATAGAATTTCGGCAGGCTGGCTGTGCATGTACATATATACGTACATGAAATATTATGCAAACCATAAGCGTTGCGAAAATTTGTTTCAAACCCATATCCAAGGGAAAGAGTATTGTTCATGACAGGCGACAGTGGATATCTGAGAATTGCAGAAATTTGATGAGCAGTGGTATCGTTCAAACGGAAATTTTCCGAATTAGTCCCAAAATAGCTGCTAGCTATGTACGCACCGATATGATGTGCAGGTGGTACATATACATACATACTACATATGTGCATGTAGTCCAAAAGGTTTCCACAATTGTTGGGTCACCCTGTAAAATTCCCCAAATATGAACCAAAACGTATGCCTTTTTGGCATCATTAGGTATACATAAGTGAGGTCACTCTCGAACACGCAGCAACATTTCGCAATAGACTCAGTCGCACAAACAAAGGCACTCACCGCCACCCACCAGCCTCGGCGTGGCACTTCGCTACATCATTTCCTTTCGTTCTGCCCTGCTGCAACGGGTGCATCAGAACTTCGGTCAATCTCAAATCGCCGCATGCTGTCGTCTGTGAGCGGTCACAACGATGGTTCGGAGGACAACTGCTGCATCGATGAACGAGCCTGTTGATTCTCAAGGCTAAGCCGTTTTGCCCTTTGTCGGAATCGGGGCACGGCCCGGCGGACATTAGCTGGTTGGGACAATAGTGATTCGCGGAAATATTGAGTTTTGAAATTACAAATTTGATTATCACTGTTATATTGAGCATGTGTTTCATACTGAGTTCACATCATTTGTGCTTTTGATGCGGTTTGCCCCAAACGGGTGAGGCATGACACTTAATTTGGGCGGGAGTGTAGCGGATGAGATCCACCAACAGTAACTTCGGAACAACCAGGCGGTTATGTGATGTTTTGACTTGTGCTTCATGTTAGATTGAAATGTGTGTGCGCACTGCTAACCCAGCTTATATTGTGCAGTCTTCCATGTATTGAAGATGCCAGTCAGTTGTGTCAGCTTCCTTTCTCCGTAACATCAAGAGTAAACGTAGTTGAGCTACGGACGGTCGATGTTCGCATTTTCGACACATACCACAACCACCACAGTCAGGAAAAGCTGTGCGCACTTTACAAGTCAAGTCCCATGCCTGAAGCCCAAAATTAAGGCTCCACAGCAAGGATACGGCCATTTCGCGTCAACTGGCTTCCCTTCACAACGTCTCTCCATCTGCAAAACCGCAGTTGGCATGAACAAAACACCACCCCTCGCTCGGTCGTTGCTCAAAGGAATTGCCTTGCACATGAGACCGAACCAATTGAATGATGTTTCACATTCATTCCACACACGCAATCTTTTTCTGGAAAGTTCGGGCAAGCTCCACAGAACGAGCGTTGTTTGCTGGTGGTGCTGCTGCAAATGCAAAGTATGCTGCCGGAGTTTTCCATTTAGAACCCCGGGGACGTGTTTCAGAATTAGAAACCCCAAAACACTTGGTTTGGTGCGGAAAAGGTCAATCCCACTGAAATCAAGTGTGGAGTTTTTTCAGAGTCAGACCAACCAGAGAGCTGTCAACAAATGTCAATCGGACCGGCCCGGCCCGCAGGCAGCAGCCCTCAACAGGTCGGCGCGGCCCGGCCCGATTGTTCCGGGACTGTTTCTTTTGCATTTTTTCGAAAAGCGCTCCGCCGGGGCTTCATGTGCAGAACTCCGGTGCCTTATGCTATTATCGTGCCGTTTGCCAAAACATACCGTTTATTTATTATAGTGCCCAGCCCAGCCCAGTCAGTCAGTAATTTATAAATTAAAAAAAACGTTTTTTTGTTCAGATAAATTACCAGTACTTAAGGAATTCCGAAGGACGAAACACCCAATGCGGCGCCCGCGCCCGACCCCCAACCCGGCCCGCCCCCCACCCCCAACCCCCGCCCCACCACCCCCCCCCCCCACCCTATTTTTTTATAAAATAAAATCCCAACAAAGAAATTTTAGTATTTTTGACAAAAAACCCCTACTTTTTCAGTAAAATAAGTCACTTCAGAAGCTTCGGGCCGGGGTGCCCGGCCCGGCCCGGCCCGATCCTCCAAATCTCCGGCCCGGCCCGGCCCGAGCCAAAAGCCCAAAATCGCGGCCCGGCCCGATTGCGACCTCTGCGAAACACCTACTTTTGGGCAGTTTTTTGCTTGTTTATGGCTTAATAAGTGCCGCGTTTGTCTTGTAGTAGGCCCGGAAAAGCCTGTTTTTCAGCGGGTTTTAGCCTGTTTTAAATCGATTTTTTTTGTCACATAGTTTCGGACCCGCAAGAAAACTTTTCGCCATTTCGAACCATAAAAACACATTTTTCTACAAAAAAATAAAGAACTGGCAATTTTTCGGGGAACGCTTAGTGTGGACCGCTGGACCGCTGATCGTAGGTTTTAGCTACGGTAGATTCAACACGTCAACATAGCTACCGTAACCTGTTGCCGATAGCGGTCTAATGCGCGGTTACAGCCAGCGGATAATTCCCACTACCACTACCGTAACCCAAACCTACGATCAGCGGTCCACACTAAGCGGCCCCATTTTTCGGGCAATTTATTTTGGAAATTTATCTGGCTCCGGAAAAAACGGTTTTTTCCGTTTTGGTGGGCTGGGCAGTGGGCACTATACGTTTATTTGCGTGTCGCGTCGCGTGTGGTAGTGGTTGTATTACCGTAAAACCTAAAATACAAGGGGGGCTGTATTTTTTCACTGACCCCTTTTAGGGAGGGCTGCATGGATTTTTTTAACCAAATTTAGTAGCTTTTTAGCTACTAAATTTTTTGAAAAGCTAGTAAATTTTCGAATTTAGTAGTCTAAGAGCTACAGTGTAGTTCCTGGTCCGGAGGGGGAACAGACGTACCCTCCACTATTTTCGGAGGGGGAACAGACGTACCTACCTGGGGGGAAGGGGGCCCCAGTTTGGGGGGGGGACGGAAAAAAGTCATTTTTTGAGGTCGAAAAATTGGACTATTTTTGCCTTCTTTTGCGAAAAATCCCCTATAAAAAGGGTATTTTGGCGTTTTTTGGAGGTTTCACCTAAAGTTTACCTATTTTTGGCCTAAAAATGCCTATTTTAGGCCTAAATTTGCCCATTTTAGGAAAAAATTGGGGGAGCAGACGTACCCGGAGGGGGAACAGTGGGGCAGGCGTACCTCGGAGGGCGAACAGACGTACCGGAGGGGGGTCCCCCCCTCCCCCCAGGAACTTACACTGAAGAGCTACTAAATTTTGTATTTTGGCCAAAAAAGCTAGTAAATTGGCTTTTCAGCGGCAAAAAAGCTACTAAATTTTTGATTTTATTAGCTTCTTGCTACTAGCCCATTTTGAAAAAAATAAACCCTGGGGGCTGTATTTTTTTTTGGGGGGGGCTGTATTTTTTCGCTGCCCAAAGTCTCAAAAAATGTTCTAAAAAATACCCCTAAAATGGAGTTCTGTCAGGGTGTTACTGGTCATTAGTGAGTGTTTTTAGGTGCAGATCTTCCATAAAAGGCTTTACGTCATCATATACTCAACCACAACCGTTGTACACAAGGTGTCTTATACAAAAACTTGACTTTACGACCCCTAAGCGGGGAATTCCAAGTTGGGGGGGGCTGTATTTTGGGGGGGGGCTCTATTTTTTCACTGACCCCATTTAGGGGGCTGTATTTTTGGGGGGGCTCTATTTTTTTTTGGGGGGGGGCTCTATTTTAGGGAATACGGTATACCGTTCAGCACGTCAGCAGTGTAGTTCCTGGGGGGAGGGGGTCCCCCCCTAAGGTACACTAACCGCCTCGACCAAGGTACACTAGTACACTAACCTATACTGTCATAAAGAACCGTTCTTTATTTTTCGTGGAAAAAAACGGTTTTTTTCCCGAAAAAAAAAACCGTTTTTTCCCAAATACTTTTCCAGTACTTAAGAACGTAATTTCGAAAAATATAACAATTTCCGTGCAAAATTTGTTCGAAGTGACGAGAGTGCTCTGGAAGAGTGTTGAAGTCAGTCGAAAACACTTGGTTAACACCCCTTTTGCCCCATTTTGGGCCCGATTAATTTTTGTGCTCGAGCCAATTTTTCACTGAAATCGAAAAACTCATCAGTTTTGCATTACAATTTTTTGGAAAAATTGGAATAAAGTACCGATATTTTTCCGATCAAAAACCGAAAAGGTACCCACGGAAAAATAAATGGAAAAGTATTCAGGTCTCGGAAAAAAACGGTTTTTTTCGGTTTTTTTTCGGAAAAAAAACCGGTTTTTTTCCGCCTGCCAGTATACACTAACCGCCGCGCCAGGTACACTAGCCGCCTCAATTTTGCCTAAAATCGGCATTTTTAGGCCCAAAATGGGTATTTTTAGACCTAAAATGGGTGATTTTCAGGTCAATGATGTCAAAAGTCGCCAAAATACACTTTTTATGCAGAATTTTTTCCAAAAAGGGGCAAAAATCGGTCAAATTTTCCACCTCAAAAAGTGACTTTTTCCTGCATTTGGGTTCTCCCCCAGGGAGGTACACTAACCGCCGCACGGAAAAAAGGGGTAGGTACGGTGCACACTGGTGTAGCTACCCAGGCGGGGCGGCAACCTACTGTACCACCAAAAATGTGGGGCGGCAACCTACCTACTGTACCGGCCGAGCTAAAGGGGGGAACAAAAATTTTTAGGTTTAAATATGGATGAAAATGTACTCTAAAACGCTAATTTCGCGCGTAGCGCGCGATTTTTCGCCTATTTGGAGTGAAAACTACCGATTTTATACCATTTTGAGCTAAAAATCACAACTTACTGTACCAGCCGCCGGCGGCAACGTACCTACTGTACCAGCATGGAGCGTCAACCTACCTACCTACTGTGCCCAGGGGGGGGGGCTCCCCCACTTCCCCCCCCTCCCCGGCTACACAAGTGACGGTACACTAACCGCCGCGCCGGACCGGGAACTACACTGCCGCTCAGTTCCCGTTTCGTTTTCACCCGTTTTATTGTAATTTTTTGTGCGCTGCTGAAACAAAACCTGTTTTTAGGCAGGCAAACCAAACCCAGTTAAAGACAAAAAATTTCTTTCAGCCTCCGCTGTCTTTCCTCTTCGCTCGATCTGAGTGTCCGAGGCGCCCGGCGTCCCCTGTGAAACAAACTGAAGCCGGTTTGGCTCCTTTCTTCAAGTGGAAAACCACCTCAATTCGTCAATCGGTCAAACCCCGATCTTCCGGCCTTCCATTTCTGCAAACCCAAGCCCAAAGGCTTCATCTTCTGCAGCCAAAGTCGCTCATCTCAACCGCAACCGGGCCTCGCTCACGTGATCATCGTGAGATTTGCGTTAGGGACGCGTTCAATCAGTTCAATCAATAAGTTCTCAATCACCATATCAATTAACAGCCGCAGAGCCAATTGATCAACGAAACGGGACGACGGCAGCTAGCAACCATGTTTGGCGGATTCTTCGGCGACCCGTTTTTCAAGTTGGTCGAATTGTGGCGAATTTTGCTTTTTTTTTCTTTATCCTTCCGCACTTCACTTTCCAGTTAGAACTGCATGTACTGTATTTTGATTTAATAGAGTGGGTGGGTTGGGCATGGGAGGTGGGGTGGGGTGGGTGGGCTTGGTACATCGGCAGCAGACGAAAAAAGACTACCATATCACTCGATTCTAGGTATAGGGTCGGTCTTGTTTGTCAGTCAGTTTGATTGGTCGCTTGTTTGATTGGATGCTTTTTAGGCAACTTTTTTTGATCAGCTCCGACAATTGGTTGGGTTCAGTCAAATGTTTCGTGCCAAAATAGCCCCAATAATCACTTTTTTTCAATTCAATCTTGTATCGATCACGATCATATATGGTTGCGTATGTATTCGGCATCGATGTTGTTTGATGATGATTCGGTGGATTGCGTGTTTGTGCCAAATGTTTCGGCGGACTTGTCCGATTGCACATCGTCACATATCGCTCCTCGTACCGGGTCGCTGAGAATATTTGTGTTGTATTTCTTTTACTTTTTAATTGTAGTTTTATTTTAAGATGACGTTAAAAATACTCACACGAGCGGCACAAAGTATACGAATCCGTTATCGCTGAATTTCGCTCCTGACCCGGTTTTATGGGATTGCGATTTTTGGGTTTTAGATGTTGATTTTGCGGTTCTGTGTGTTTTTTTGGATTAGTTTTTATTATTTTCAAGTTTTGCAAATCTGGTGGAAGCGGGAGAACATACTTTGTGGATGTTGATTTCGGTGTTGTTGGTTGTGTATGTTTGATTTTGGCCAGGGCCGGTTGTATATGTTTGATCGGTATTGGTTTGTCCTGCAATGCGAAAATTTTTTATGCCTTTTTTAATATTTCTCAAATATCTCTCCCAGCCAACCAGATTTTTCTCGAGTTTGAATTTCGGCAGCGGCCCTTCAATTTTGTTATATTCGTGTCTTCGGTGCATATCCTTGTCAATGTCATCATCGTCAACCGACGGCAGATCCGTGTAATTCATGCCGCGTTTCTTGCGCTTCAGGCAGCCAAACAGCCAGAATAACGGCAGTAGCATTAGACCAAGGACTATTGACAGTATCAGCGTTGTTGTGGTATTGGCGATACAGTATGTTGTTGGTATTGTTGCTGGTGTTGAGCTGGGAACTAGTGCTCTGTAGGGATTGGTCATGATGATAATTCAGGCCGATCGATGTTTTGTGGATTGTTGTGGTTTGTTTGTTTCCGGTGAAATTCGATGCAAAAAACCTACGGAAAGTAAAGTGAATGAATGACTTTCGTTCATCTCAAGATCACTTCAGTTCAAGAGTTGGTGGACCCCGTCTCACACTTGGGTTTCGTCATCACATATTCAAACATGGTCTTGGTTCGGCTTCCATTTCGGTTCAGTCTTTTTCTGTCCTTTCATACCGCCGGTGCACCGGGTCATCGTCAGTGCGAATGCCTCCACTGTTGGATGACTGGCCAACCACCGGGCCGGCCGCATAAATAATAAGTCTTCAATCAGATGCTAATGGTTCACCATCAGGGTTTTTTTGCCACTCTAATCGTGGCTCAGTACTAAAGTAAGAATGAGCCACAAGATTTTGGCAAGTGAGCCACCGATGGGCCACTGACCCATTTTGAAGAAAAAACCCTGTTCACCATCATCACTATTTTGCAGCGACATGCATCAACGAATGAATAGTCAGATGCGCCAGATGGATCAGTTGATGAACGAAATGATGGGAGGTGGCGGGCCCGCGGGATTCGGTCCCGATCCGTTCGGACCCATGCTAATGCCGCCCGGGCCTGGCGGCGTTCGGGCCCCGAACGTACGCGGAGGCTCACGACATAACGCCAGGGAGCAAATGATCAGGGATCATCACCAGCAACAACAACAGGTGCGTTTCGTCAGGTTTCAGGTGTAGGATTTTTTAGATTTAAGAAAAATCGATTTTCAGGTGTAGGTCTGAAGTTTAGGAGGAAACATAATTTTTCCCAGAACGGTCACCACGTTCTGTTGCCACGCTTTAGGCGCAACGAGTTATTGCTTTGTTTAATTTGTGCTGGTCGAATAATTGGTGGGTGAAAATCGGTTTATTGCGTGGGTGAGTTGGTCTTGGTCACAACAGCAAAAAGGTGCAACGAAGTTTCACTACCAAACCACGGTTTGATGCAGGTGTATTGCACGGTTTTGTGGTTGTTTGCATGAATAGATCTGTATGCGATTGCATTTCATTACCATGTGCTCGTTTACTGGTGGCCATTTTTCTATCATGATGTTCGGAATTTCAAAAACAAACGTCAATGTTGTGGCAGGTAAAAAGACAATTCGGCACACTTTCTCTTTCTCAGCCGGCACTTGCGTATGTGTCTCGCACATTAAAGCCAAACTGATCATCACAAACGGCTGGTTGTAGCGTAGTCGACGTAAATTGCTCGCGCAAAAGACCTGAATCCAAATTGAAAAAATGACGTGCTGCTTTGTATTTATAAACAGCGTGTTTGAACTATTTGCGCGAGCCATTTGTGACACAACAACTATGCTGCAGTACGCCGTGACCAGAATGCATATACATGAAGTTATTGAATGATTGCAGGCTGCTGGAGGCAGTGCTGGTGCCATGCAACCGCACATGATGAACCCGTTTGGTGGACTGTTGGGCGGAGGACTTTTTGGAAATATTGGACACATGATGCAACAGATGGTACGTTTTAGTGGTGAGATCGGTTCTGAGTGTTTGGTTGACTCTCGGAGATGTTCGCGCTCTCGTTCTCCATGTTTGTGTTTGCGGCACGTGTGAAAAATGAGTCAAAATGAAGAGCGCGAACACCAACAAACAACAGGGTATCCTTTGTCTTGTGACCCTCTGTTGCGTTCCGAACGAAATTTCCGTCGCCATCATTTGCACCCTGCGAATTGTAACCATAATAAATTCGAAAACAACCGACCTGTCGATCATGTCACAACAAGGATCGACACTATCCAGTTCAATTTTAACTTTGCTCGCGTTCCGCATGAGCACGCTACAAAAAAAACGAGAGAGAACCTGGCAAAACGCAACAAAATTGCAACAAAACAACACAGCCTGAAACGCTATCTTTATGCAGCAGGACCGCGCGGCGAACGACCCTGACTCGCACATGTATTCCCAATCGACTGTCATCTCCTATGACGGACTGTCGGATCAACCGCGCTATTACGAAGCAACGAATTCCACCAGAAAAGCCGGTCAAATCAAAGAGGTGGGATTATTGGTGTTTTCATTTTTGCCGTATCTTTTGCGAACATATTTTCTTGGCGTCCGTGACTCATCACGTTCGCTTGCTTGTCGGGAATAGTCGAAAAGCCTGAAGTTCATCATTATTGGATCGCACTCATAGAGCATGGGTCAGCGATATCAACATCAATGCAAGTAGAAAAATTTTCGCATTGTGTGCCAGTACTGGTAAAAAAACGACAACATATACTCCGACAATACTTTTGTGAGCATGAGGAGATAAAAATCTTTGGAAAATCATCCAGGTCCCTTGATCATCAGGTTTAACCGTTACACGCAGCTGGCTGTGTGTGCATTAATTAATACACGTGTGTGTATTAGACAGCAGCAGCGCTAGATATAAGTAGCAGCGGCTAGACGGAAGTATGTGTCGGTTCGCTAGCTCAGCGGTGAAGGCGTTGGACTCGTGCCTGCGGGACCGCTGGTTCGAGTCCCGCCGGCGCCGGTGAATTTTTTTGTTTTTTTTTGGCTTTTTTGGTTAAAACTAATTTATACATGAACAAAATGATGAGAAATAGTGTTTATAACAGTGAAATCGGGGTTGGGATCTCAAAACATAGCCATCATTTTTTGTTTGTTTTCTTGAGCTTAGCCTTAGGCTTGGGCTTAGGCTTTGGCTTAGGCTTAGGCCTAGGCTTAGGCTTAGGCTTAGGCCTACGCCTAGGCTTCTTGGGCTTGGGCTTAAACGTAATCCGAAGCGGCTGGCCTCAAAACGCCGTTTTCTGCCTTTTATAGGCGTGGATGATTTTCCAAAGATTTTTAACTCCTCTTTTTGTGAGCAACTTTTCAAACGTGTTGCCTGATCCGTAAAGCACACGCACCCGCGCAGCCAGCTGAGTTTCGTAGCACTTCGCAAATCACTACGTTAGACTTGTGTGTTGAGCGGCTGGCAGTCACGTGACCGCTGCAACTAATACACGCATAATGAGCTTTACGGATCAGGCAACGCGTTTGAAAAGTTTCTCCCAAATGTATTGTCGGAGTATACATACATCACGCCCTAATTTAAAATTCTGGCCGCAGCAGTGATTATGGTCTATTGATAATGTTTCACTCTGCAACTGTTTCAGACCCGTCGTTCCTTGCGCGACAGTGCCACCGGTGAGGAAAAGCTTGAGATCGGACATCACATCGGCCCGCGCGGGCACGTGATCGAGAAACGTCGCGTCGGCGGCGGCCCGATGGAGGAGGAACAGAAATTCGTCAATATCAATCGGGGTGAGTTATTGACTGAATGGTCAGATTTTGAATGGGATTGAATTGGATATTGTTATGCAAGAAATTTTGATATACTCATGCTCACCCACTGCAAACTGAAACTTCCATGGTGATAATTTGTCACATGTTTTGAAAATGCAACTTTTTTGGTAAGCTCCTGTTTCAGTGATTTTGGTGGATGCAGATAAGGCTAAGCATGGCACGACAACATGTTGCAGACTTGACTCGACTCTGTTCCTTCAAATCGGAAATCCCACCTTGGTTGCATTGGACACATAGGCAGTACGACTTTTTAGTGATCATATCAGACCTTCAATGGCTGGCCGACCCTATGAACCAATCCAAATAAATTGGTCGAATCAGATCACCAAAAGTGCAGTGTCCGGCCAGAATGCTGTTCAAAAATAGACGGATGAAAGGACATAAAAATGTTTGATTTGATTTTTTTTAATTTATTTTTTCTTCCCCAGATCACGCCCACGAATTCGATCGCGAATGGCGTCACGCGACCAGCAGTGGTTACGGCGCGGTGGAGGGCGGACAGAGACAACGCTATGGCGCTGGACGACAACGGGCTATTGATGGGTGGGTCGGGGTATACTGGCGGAAAAATTGGTTTTTTTTTATATTTCGTGAAAAAAAAACAGAAATAAACAAAAAAAACCGATAAAGAACCGCAGTGTATAAGGATAGGGGAAGCTCTAAGCTCAAGTAAGCAGTGTTCGAACGGGATTCATTTTTAATCCCGGGATCGGGATTGGGATCAAGAAAGTGTCGGGATCGGGATCGGGATTTACCAGATAGTCCAAAAGCAATAGTTTTTATCATTTTATGCATAAGATACAAGTTAATATCACAGACAACCATGAAACATGTTTATCACACATGGATAAACACCCGGAACAGTGATTAAAGCCGATTGAAAATCGAGAGTAGCTGATGACAGATAAGTTCAAAGATCATAATTGTAGTCGATCAGTGGCAAAGCCTTTGACAAAAAGATAAGCATTTCACCATTTTATGGTTTCAAGCAGTATCTTTTGTCATCAAACAAATCAGCTGCACTCGAAAAGAACTGTTCAGAAGGCACGCTCGTAGGCGGAGCGCTAAGATTTTTGGAAGCTTGACGTGCCAGTCGCGGAAACTTTGTCTCATTTGTTGCGCATCATCAGAACATTTCCTCGAAACTGGGTCCCTTCGTTTGAAGCAACTTTGTGTAACCGTTCAGTTCCAGCTCGACTTGTTCGCGATTGGTGGTGTTTGCAGTTTCATCACGCTGGGAATCAGCCGTCGAGCACCTCTTAGGGGCGCGGCCATGCAAACACGGTTGCGGACCGCGGGTCAGCAATAATTCTATGTCCAGTGACCGCCCCGCGTTTGCTTGGCCGCACTTGCGGGTCACTCGAAACATTTATTTAGCCCTTTTACACACAAAAAATGAACCAATCAGTGCTGTGCTACGGCACGTCTGCGACGTTTGGCTCGACGCTGATCGGTTATGTTTCAAGTGACCCGCAAACTGCGACCCGCAAGTGCGGCCATGCAAAAACGGGGTGGTTATTGGACATTGAATATTTTCTGACCCGCGCCCGCGTTTGCATAGCAGCGCCCTTACAACAGCTTGGCGAATTATGATTGCATAATTTTTTTACTTTTTGTTCTCAAAACTTAATCCCGATCCCGGTACTTTTTTGGGCGGGATCGGGATCGGGATTGACTTTTTCAAAATGACGGGATCGGGATCAGAAAAAAGGCCCGGGATCCCGGGATCGGGATCGGGATCCCGTTCGAACACTGCAAGTAAGGTATTTTTGACACATAATAGTAATGTTAGCAGAGACACTACAGTGGTGCCTATGGGTGCTTTTGATGCTCATTGTGACAAAATAGTTGAAACAATCCACAATGACATTGCCCGCGCTTGACCAAAGGCGTTCTGAACGAAAATATTTCCCAACTTCTGTCTAAAATTGGAAAATTTAGTGAAAAAAGACCGATGTTTCCCGGAGGCTGAGGTTTTTTCGGTTTTTTCTGGTCCCAAATGGACCCGGTTTTTTTCGGTTTTTTTTCGTGAAAAAAAAAACGGTTTTTTTCGTCCACCAGTATAGGTCGGGTATAGTTGTCGACGGAAAGGACCGGTTTTTTCTCGTGAAAAAAAAACTGAAGAAAACCGGGTCCATTATTTTGGACCGAAAATAAATTTATGTAAAAAACAGTAATTTTTACACAAAAATGACGTTTTTGGCCCTATTTTTTAACATTCTGGAGGCTCGTCACTGCCGAAGTGCGACCTGGAGGTTGAATGAAACCATTATGACTGGGGATTTTGACAGATTTTGATGTCTTCAACGGCACATGGTGTCTTTGCACTATGCTTCACAGCAGTTTTTGGGGTCAAAGTGCCCTGTACCTGTTGTTTGATACCGCTCGCTGTAAATTTATCCACTGGAATTCTTTCGGTTTTTTCACAAAATAAGAAGAATTTTTACACACAGGCTTCATCAGCTACTTTGATTGTTGTTTTTGGAATTGCATATAGAGGATAGAAGATTGCATCCACGTAATTTTTTCAACTTTCAGCCATGGGCCTTACGCCGATCACGCCGAGCCAATTCCGATCGTTGAGGAACCGGACGAACGTCAGCCAAGTCGACCATCAAATGGACAGAAACGAAAACGCAGAGATGGACCGCAGATTCATGAGATTTGATTGAATATTCAAGCGGGAAAATTTTCGTTTTCGAACGTTTCTTTTGTTGTTCTGGCGTAATGCATCTCTGGACAACTGAATGTACTTTAATCGTGCGCATTGTTTTTGGCTTTTGAGTTCATGTATTATACATGCCATACCATTTGAGCCCTCCCCCCTCCCACACGATGCTAGCGGGTTAGCGGGCCTTGCGCGCCGTGCTAAAGCAAGTGAGCCGGTTCCGCTAATCCGCCTGTGCGGAAGGCTTAAGCTGAGTGTTTTCAATGATTTTGAGAACTTGTGGAATTAGAATAGGTGTTGGCTTTTGGAACATCAGCGTTTTCTCTTCTTGTAGTTAATAGGTCAGGTCTTCCTTCTGCTCGTTGTCATTCATCAATTTTAGTGGGGTCGATCGAAAATCCAGGCATCGGTAGATTTCTTTGGTTTGATTCAGTTTTGCATGTCAACTTGATGACATTTCAGTTGGTCATTATCAAAACCTGAATGTGTGATTATCTCTTTTATTAGCTTTGTAAATTTATGGCGATCTATGGCGATTTATGGCAGTTCATATTGAACCAGGATCTTTTCGTTCGGCCGGTTACTTTGAAAGTATTGACGGTTGCGCGTGTGAGCTTGTAGCTGAGAATTGCTTGTTTGCTGACATTTATTGTGGTTCAAAAACTGTACGTTTTTTCATCTGTTTCCACAAGCCAGGAAACCAGCTAGCACTAAAATGCTTATCCTTTTGCTTGTTTCATAAATAGGCTGCTTGTGCGGAGATTTGGAGATTTTTCTCAACTTCTGTGATGATTAGGTAAAGGCAAACTACACCAACACGAGCCCGATTTCGAAGGTGGTGTGTATTCAACACGAATAGACAGAGAAAATCATCATGCTCCACTTTGTATTCTTCAACGTGTAACATTTCCCAAATCAGCAGCCACGTATGAATGTTTCACTATTCTGCCAGCTGCAAAATCAGGCTCGTGTTGGCGTGGTTTGCCTATATATGTTTTGTGCCGTAGTGTTGAGTTGCGTGTTTTTCACAGGCTGAAATGGTCCTGAGATGCGGAACTAGGTGACATTGTCTTTGCATCATTATCATTGCTCCTTTTGTATTTTCTTCTCTGCGTAATTATGGAAGAATTTTTTTGCGTTGACAGCTTCGTGGTGTAAATATTTTTCTGTTTGACATGTAAACATGCTGGGATTGAGTCAAGAAGAACTAAAATTCTTGCAAAAATTGTGTGCATGCATACTGTACTAATCTAAAAAACTTGTGATCGTTTTTGCTTTACTTTGGTCCGCTGTCAACACGGCTCAGATAATATCGGTCTGGACCTGGGTTCATTATCTTTCGCTTGATTGTGCCTTTGGGAATGGTTATTCACCATAATTTGTGTTGGGGTGTGCATTTTACCGCAAGATATTTACCCCAAAGCCCATTTCGGTACAACTGGTGTTATGTAGGCGGTGTTTGCTGCGAGACTTTTTCGACGAAAGATCGTGAAATAAAATGTGCTGTTGTGGAACAACACTTAGATTTTTATGATATTTTCCATTTTACACAAGGCAACTCAACATTGCGCTCCCCAGTGAAATGAAAATCTTTCTCATACATGTGTAAACACGGTATTTTATTCTCGATGCCAAATATGAGATGATGGGGAATAACAAAAATGTGTTATGGTGACAAAGTAAACTGTTTGTTCTATACTTGCGGGCCGGAAAAAAAACCGTTTTTTTTCGAAAAAAAAACCGAAAAAAAACCGTTTTTTTTCCGAGGCCCGGAAAAATACGTTTTTATTTTTCCGGAAATTTTTCCAAGTGGCAACTTTTGGAAAAAAAACGGTTTTTTTTCCAAAAATTTCCGAAATATTTTCAAAGGTTGCGAAAGAATGTTGTCAAAACCAATGTAAATCGGTGCTAAACAGTTCAAAATGAGCACTTTTTAATCTCCAAGTGCATTTTTAGCCTGTTTCAGGCCATTTCCCGACAAAATTTTCTCCAAAATAGGCGTTTTTGGACCATGTGTATCCTTAAGTACTGGAAAAATATTTGGAAAAAAAACGGTTTTTTTTCCGGAAAAAAAACGGTTTTTTTTCCAAAAATATATTTTGCGGAAAAATACGCAAGTATAGTTTGTTCACCACCACAAACATCAAGCACTCGGCATCCAACTTGGTATTGGTCTGGTTCAGCGTCTTGTCCCAACTGTGTAACATCAGCTAGCTAGTTGCTGATGTGCACTGGTAGTACACGCCAACCCATTCATCTGCTGATACAGCCAGCTGGCTGTGATGTCACAAAACTCTGTATATTGCACACACTGCGCAAAAAAATTCCCGATATCTCGGTTGCACTGATCACCAAGTTTGATGCCGGAACTATCGGCTAATAGTTTTGTCGTCAAATAAAGTCGTCGAACAAACAATACAACGTGAGCCCCAAATGAGCGCGAAAATAATACATGTGATTTTACGACAAAATGTGACGACATGTTTTGACGACGTTACTGTAAGCCGAAATATCTGGTCGTTGTGTGTAGGGTTAGAGAGATGTCGGGTGTCGGGTGCCAAAAAAGTGTAGGTGTCGGGTACCCCCAGATGTCGGGTGTCGGGTTTTTTCGCAGCCGACACCCGACACTTACGGTTCAAAACATCAGTATTGCTGAGAGAAGAATTTTGAGCGAAAATTTTCTTCGAAGCAAATGTTTCCGAAGACGCAGAATGTGACATTTTGGTGTTTATTTCGGGAAAAACAACAGAACAGCCAAAAAACACCAAAAAAGAAAACCCCAAAAACAGGGGCTTTTTTTCACTGTCGGGTGTCGGCTTTTTCTGAGATGGCCCCCCCCCCGACCTCTAACCCTCATTGGGTGATATTTTCGAAACGGTGTAAAGGTCAGTTGGGTGTAAAGGTCGGTGGAAAGCTCGGTCGACAGCTCAGTGTGATAGACCTCGGTGTAAACTTGAAACATTCCGCGTTAATAACAGGCAATGTTTCACGTTTACACCGAGCTACGCCGACCGAGCTTTCGACCGAACTTTACGCCGACCTTTACGCCCAACTGACTTTTACACCGTTTCGAAAATTCCACCCGTTGTGTGCTGCTGACCACACAACTCCACAACAACATCACCATCCCACAGAGTCGCCACTTGGTAGCCGGTCAACGCACATTGTCTTCGACTTTGGCATCAGCGAGTAGGTGCTGCAGATACTGCCCCGATAGTTGTGGTGATGGTTGGGGGTATTGCTGATACTGCTTCGATGTGTCATTATGGGGTGTGTGTACGAGCAGATACTCTCATTATCGTCGAACATTATGTCATTACCAAGTACCCAGGTGGCGGATCGCAGTTCTGATACCCGATCTTCATCAGTATCGATGTTTTTCTTGTCGTTGTTGACATTTGCGCAGCACCATTTTCGCATTGATAATTCAGTTTGGGTGCTGCGATTGGTCAGTATTGGTGGCTGATGCTGCCGACGGCTGATACTTGAGTCTGGTAATGGATAGGGAAGTGATCGGGATGTGGTAGAGCCGGCGCAACCGCCCAAAATGTCGTTGCTTTCCAGTGATGCTTGATTGGACATAGTCCACGTGGTTGACCTTGAACAAAAAGTTACCATTATACCTCACGATTTCATGTAGTGCATGGTCTGTCAATTAGATGAAACTATAACGGCGTCTCATGAGCTGGTGGTTGGACTTACAGATACCTCATCGAACCTTACGCTAGTCTAAGTTGCGTATACTGCCACTCAGTTTTATGAGAGCCAGAAACACCGATCGGCTGTCTCCTAATTATGCCACTATAACGAGAGTGTACTGTACCTTGCAGTGCTTGGCATGGACGGTGGTGAGTCTGAACTCGTCTGTGCACCTGACCAAACCCGGGTGTCATCAGTCAGTGACAGACGTTTCTGAAGGCGAACGCGCCGACGCATTTTTACCTGAAAATCGGGAAAAGTTTCCACGAGTTTAGTTTCATGGAGAAAATTTTCTGATCCCAGTCTGTGCGAAACAGCGAACAAACAATTCCCCATACTCGATGTTGCTTCAAGTACATGTTCCAGTGCACAGCTTTGTGTTTGAGCAGCCGATATCAAGTTTTCAAGGCAGCAGGTTATCGGAGTAGCAAAGGCAGGTCGGAGGGGAGGGCCAGTCAAAGCAGAGGTCGCTGTGTTTTGTGCACGGGCCGGTAGCATCATTTACGGTCCTGTGCTCACTATAGGGTCCGCTTTTGGGCTGAGCCTAGGGTTAGGCTTCCACTTCTAGTTGGGCTTACAATGTAATCCAACACTGGGAGTTTTGAGAGGGAAGTGTGCAGCCTAAGCCTAAGCCTTAAACAAAGCTGATAAGTGCTGGACCGTAGTGAGCCCTGGACCGTACTGATGAGCGCCGACACTGCCCGCAAACGAATGCCTGTTTATATACGGTACGTGTCACACCACGGTGAAACATCAGCCGTGTGCACATACATACAGTACCTCTTGTTGGAATCCATTGCAAATGTGGTCGCTAATGACGGCCATCAACAGTCTCCACGCCTCCTGTGCGTCTTTGGTCGTGCGGATAATGCCGAATTCACGAAGAAATGTTTCAGCACTCGATAGGAACAGTTTCTCCCAGACGAAATCGCGAAGTCCGCAGCGGTCGTGCAGATAGGCGTGCTTGCGACCTGGAAAAATGTCATCAGGACACTCTCCAAATTTTTGCACCGTAAAGTAAATGGTGCATCTGCAATTATAGGCACACACATTGCTCGGTTTCAAACGGTCAGCTTGTGACTGGGATGGGATTTCTATTTAGAATGATCAGCAGACTACACCCTCGCCATGTTATGGATTGTGTACCATTCTCGACTACATGGACCAAAAATGTAGATTTCCGTGCACTCGCACCGATGATGGCCTTGTGCACTACTACCTGGTGAAAAAATGCGTCAATAACGAAAAACATACTGCTGCACAACTCCTGTACAGAATACGCTGCCTCCGCATGATGTTTCACACAACGGTTATAAAAAGACCGAACACGCACCAAAGTTTTCAATCGGCTCCACGAAGACGCTGGATCGATCGATGTTGGTGATGATGTCGTCAAAGAACGAAATCAAAAATTTGGCGTGATCAAATATCGAATCCATCGATGGATTCGTCGGGTTTTCAGTCATCGATTTGTGAACACCTGTGAAACATCTACTTGATGATCGCTCTTGATCGTGCTGTGACTTTTGGATTGGACGATGTTTCAAGATTCACCAAACCGTTTCGAGTTCAACAACTCACCCATTGCCGCGTCCACCGTCGCATATTTGTTGGCGTATTGGGTGAAAATGCGCACGGTGGTGACGATCAATTGTGTCCGGTTGCGTTTCATGTGCACCTGCAAGCAACATGTTTGCTGATATCAATTTTTTTTGAGATTGTCTGTGTTTATTCTTCGAATCTCTCAGTGTTAGATCAGCTATAGGTGCCGCAAGCATACCGAATCTCTCAGTGTTAGATCAGCTATAGGTGCCGCAAGCATACCGAGACAACCCCCGCAGCCAGCGCAAACTGACTGAGATAGGTCCGTTTTTCGTGTGTCGATGTATTTTATGACTAGGTACAGGTCTCGCAGAGCCTGAAGGGCCAGATCAATTGGAAGCTTTCCACTTATCCCCAGGTAGTTGAGAAGCGACTGTTAACACTAACATTAGTTTTTACGTTGTTTCGTCAAGATAGGTACTGCATCTCGAAATGGCATATTCTCGACTACAAAAATTCACGTGACCAAGTCAGATTCAGCCCTGATTACCAAGTTTGGTGCCGGAAAATAATCAATAACCCACTGCGATCGCCATTAACTCACCCAAGAGCGTTGCAGCGCCAGCGCATGTTTGGGTTTCAGTGGCCCGATCCTGCCACAGGGTTTGCCAATAGTCACCGCCGGGCCCATTACCCGACCGACAGCCATGTTCAGTTCAGCTTGTTGGGTCCCGTTACCAATTGTGTGTTCGCCAATACGCGCGCGACGACGCCACTCCTGTTAGTTGGGGTGATGTTTCAAATTTAGTTTAAAGTTGACGATGTTTCGTGCGTGCGCACCAGTATACGGGCATTCTCATTTCAATCCCCCGATCGCAAAACTCACTGCTGCTATGTACATTATTACCCGTGTGCCAGTCACTAAGGAGTCAATCTAGGCAACGGCCCCGTCCGACGTGCGTAAATTAAGGTTCAGACATTACTCTGGCTTCTCCGGCAATATTTTCAGCGCAATACCATCCATTTTTATGCATATAGAAAATTACATTGATCGACAGTCTGGATTCCCATCTTACCCTTCCTATGAATGGGGGTACAGTAATGTGGTTCTATATTGTTCTTGCTTTTTGCAGCAATCAAAAAATTGTTGCCCGGACTCGTACTGTACTGCGATCATACCAAAAGTGTAAATTGCAACACTGAAATATCATACAGTTGACTTGGCGGTCACATCTGCTACCAGACCCCCGCGGGGCGGACACAGCATCACGCAACCTTCACACGGCCGCAGCTGTTTTTGGCACCCTGTCTGGACACTTCACTCCCGCCTAACAATCGCACCTTTCCCAATTTATTCGCATCCACCACAGCTACCGTAGCCCTTGTGCTGTCCCTGGCCAGTTGTTGGACGATTCCATTTGGTGTCGTGTCGGATCGACGCATTTTGGTCTTCTTTTTGTAGCCTTTCGAGTCCAACTGATCGGTTCGGTCCGCTAGTGTTAGTAGATCAGTCAGACGAGACACTGAAACATCGAGTTCAGTGGTTGTTCTTGGTGCTATGGGCCGATTTTAATCCAACTTGTGCATTTTTGTACATTAACGATATAACCTGAGATTGGAGTCATTTCGACCATTGAAAAAGTTGTTCATTAGGTCTGGAAACTTAGGACCAACTCTTACGCTGGTCGAAATTAGTGGAATCACTAAATTTCTTGATTTCCTTTAAGCAAAAACTGCTGGCTCATGTTTCACAGCTATGTGCAGACGGTTCACCTTTGTTACGGCGCCCGAACACCTTGACGTTAGTTTCAATATTACCCATGGATTAAAAAGTGCGCGGAATCATAATTTACTATTGTTTCTTGTATACTATACACATTATGTGCGTTTTAACGAAATCATTCATTGAGGTCGCAGGAAAGCTCCAGAACTGATATCATTTCAGTATTGACGCAACGCTGTTACATATTTGTTTCAACTTCACCATGGAAACGTGCGCTCTGGTTCTGGTACGAATACGCGTGCCTGGTTCCAAGGTCCCAAACACAAAAGTCTCGGGAGGTGCCATTACTGTAGAAAAGGTCGGCGCTCCTTCGGGAGTGCCCACACAGGATGTTTTTTTGGAAACTTTACCTAATATTTTCACATGAAAAATTACGTGACTTATTTCTGATCAACTACGACCCAGCAAAAAAGCGCATGCGTATAGTATGTACTCACACAGTCCAATATCCGCATTTGACGATCCAAGTGATTTGTGATGTTTCACATCTCTAGGCTGTCTGCCGCCGAGTGAACAGCCACTACCCTGCGACGTGTGAGTTCTGTCAGTCAATATTGATTTGTTGCTGTCTTGACTGGCAAGTTCCGCTGCCAGCAAGGGCCGGGCGTGTGTCGATTTTCGCCCCTCCTGACCAATATTGTTGTTAATTTGGTCACTGGGGCAATTCGGTTGACCACTACTTGCAGTCAAAGTTTTAATATTGTAAAGGTGATGATTAGTGGCTGTTGTTGTTGTTGACTGCAGTGGCTGTGATTGTCGTTTCTTCTTGTTGTCTTTCTTCTTGAGGTCGCCCGGCCGACGCGCTGGATTGGCACGGATACGACGGAACATTCCGGGGGGTTTACGCTTGGAACTGGAAACCGAAGCAAGAACTGGAATTAAATTTAGATTGAAAAGACGAAGAGTTAAAGGAAACCGCTTCCGCTGCATAACTGGCTATACTTTCGGTCGACTTTTTCGAACGTGTTTCATAATTCGTAACAAAAACATCAGAGGCGTCTGTTGCCTGCGGTGGTCGCGTGGCCGAATGGCGCTTTATGGATCCAGGCAACGTTTTGAAAAAATCACCCTCTATACTGACTTTTAAACATGAGTGTGGAATAAAATATAAACCAAGACAAAGCAATGTCATTATGATAAATAATTTGTCAAAATATTCGGCGCAAACCAGGAAGAAAAACAGTGGGGTCAAAAAGTAACACGAGCCGACTTCTGAAACCTGAGAAAAGCTGGCGAAAATAAATTGATTAACACTAGGTTATGTGTACATAAGCACTCGAATGCACTACATTACCCACTGTATAGTACTGTGCATGTACAAGGCTATGTAACTTGAGTAATCATGTCCTCGATATATACATATTAGAAGCCTTATAATCAGTGCACAGTTTACCGCTTGGATCGGCAAAGCACAATTGCACGCCGTAAAACATTCTTGGTCATGGTAAGTTTAGGGCTCCACCAGATAGACCCGAAACCCGAAACATAAATTTTTTCTATGTCCATGTTTCGGGTTTAAAAAAAAACCCGAAACCCGAAACACGAAGCATGATAATCGAAAATGTTTCGGTCTTACCGCTTGTAGCTGACGTGCACTATTTGTACAGTCAGTCGAAACATTTTCGATAATCATGCTTCGTGTTTCGGGTTTCGGGTTTTTTTTTCAAAGAAAAAATAGAAAAAATTTGGACATAGAAAAAATTTATGTTTCGGGTTTCGGGTCAATCTGGTGGAGCCCTTACGAACTATGCAACTTTCTGGCAGAAGCTCGGCTAAATAGCCAAGCCAGCCGGTTGTGATGGCACGGCAAATTTGCTCAGGTATAAACAACGGCAGAAAGTCACCTCAAGTGATCTCGAGACGGAAATGGGTGTACTACAAGCATGATCAAAAATAAGAAAATGTCTCACGTGATATGCCCCTGCGCGGTGATGGGCATCGAAAACAATTGAGGAACATTTGAACTTGGAATGGTCCCCATTAACAATTTGCGAGTGTCATGACAATATCTGACGACGACATCACGAAAATTGGACCCAAGGTGACACACACGCACCGGCGGCTTATGAAACAGCAAAGTTTCCAACGTGTCAGCGCGTGTCACCACATGAAGTTACTGTCATTTTGCGCATGCTCGCACGTTGATAAAGGGCACATGAAAAACGGGGCTCAAATGTTATGTATGTAGTTGGGACATGATCCGGTGAAAAGTTGCCGCAAACGACTTTAGTGTAAAAATTTTTCCAATTCTTCTTGAAAGCAATGTTCTGGCGACGATATACGACAATAACCAACCCATGTACATGCCACACGGAGCAGATCAAGACGTGTTGAAAAATCGGCATGCCAAGTTTTGCAGCTGCAACGTGTCGGAAAGGTGAGCTTTTCAGCCAGTTTCTCACTATACACGTTTCCAACCGGGCGAAGGCACATACGAAATAAGGTCATTGAGAAAATCAGAAATTTATAGAAAAACTGAAGCCACTTCGCGACTCTGTGGAGTGCATTGTCATAAAAGTGAGACGCTTGGATCTCAGAGTGGCTCTCCGTTGATGAGATGTCGCTGACGTTGCGTAACATTGCTGTATGCTGTTTATTTCGTCTTCGACAAGGAACTTGTAACGAAAGTGCTCGTTCACACATAGGCCAATCTAGTGAATGCTTGTCAAGTTAACATGGAGGACACAGGCATTTTCTGACGTTATGACACCCTAATCTGCTCAAAAAAGACACAGTTGAAAATACTAATTCTCGGGGTCTGACTTTGACACGCAGAGGTGCATTTTCTCTCGAGTACCCGTAAAACATTGTGTGGAGCTAATGAATGCTTCTGCACGTTTTTAGCTTAAAGCAGCCAGCCGGATCAAGTTTAACTAAAATATGCCTACCTAAACGGCAGTTATAATAACGGGGGGCTGGCTGGGTGTATACAGTGCGTGCCCACGCATTTTATTACGGGTACAACAAAGGTATCACATAAAATCATGCATAAAATTCGGTGAACGATTCCAAAACCGCATTTCTGTTTGGCGTACGATGAAATACATGTATAATCTTTTCAGAAGTTCCAGTACCTTTGTTGTTTTGTCATTTGGCAGTGCTTGTTCTGTAATGCTGCAGAGTCACTCGGCTTTGTGGGCCGGGACAAACAAAACTATATTGTTGGTGCGCCAACCTGTCCCTCTGGTGGGCAGGGTGAAAAGCGAGAAAGCGAATATGCAATTGTATAAAGGTTGTCAACGGCTGAGTCTGTACATAATGATTGATCGATCACTTTATCAGATCATTGATTATTTATTTATTATTTACTTTTGGAGACAGATCAGACAAGTCCTGATCAAGTGCAAACTAAGGTAATGTAGTATGTATTATCCAACGGCCAAGAATGTTATGAAATCGATATTACCATAAAGGTCCGCGTGACTGACATTGTGACATGTCCCAGCACTGGGCATTTACATACAGTACTTCAGATCAATGGCCGAATATCATTGAAAATATTGGCTTGCTGTCTGCATATCGCAGAATGGCATAATATCAGGGTTTAGTGCGGCTGCCCTACCGTAATCCGATTAGCGTGGTCACTACCGCATTTTTTGTCCTCATCCAGGCACCAGGGCGCAAAAATGAAAGTATCCATGGCGATAAATGACCTTGCCTGATGTTTATGGAATACAATCTTGGATTACACAGAAGTGAAGATTATAACGTGAAAACCGAGAGCTTTGTTTGCTTATTATATGTGGTTTAATATCATGTGTTATGTAATTCGCGTGATTTTCCCAACTTTCTGCTCGTGATACTTTGCTCGGTTCGTTAACGCAACCCCAGATGTGCAGATGTTGTTGTTCGTTTTACAGGGTGAAGCAGTGTCCGGGTATGTTCTTCTGTGTTCGTGCTACATACATGCTGCGCGAAGAAAAGATGATAAATAGGGCTTGCATGGCTGTCGTCAGATCAAGTTTCCAAATATTTTTGTTTCTGAATGCCCAACACGAACAGCCGTTTTCAGAGAGTACAATTTTCTCAAATGGAGCAGTGTGCTGTGAACATTTGGAAACCCAATAAAAAAGATGAAAGAATGTGGCGTGAGCACTTGTCTTCATGTATGTCCATCGTCGCCGTTTTATTTTTGTGAAAAAGCAACACTACTGTTGAACGTAACCCCCTTCAATACGGACAGCTGTGTAGACGTGATAGACCGTAAATCATTTTGCTCAAAGTGCAAACAAAACGAACACTGTGTTGTGTTCCTTATTTGCAATGGTGTTATGAGCGAGTTGTCAAAATGCAGCATCCACAAAGCACATATGTCGTGAAACATCAACAGAGCCGCGCAACTCAGCAAGTTCGGGGTTGGTTCGTTTCATTTTCGACACATCAACGCTCAAACAGTAACCCATGCCACGTCTAAAATTCTTCATTGTGTATTCAACACCAAAAAGATGCGCACGTCACAAAATCCGTGGCAGAAACGGTGTTATTGGGAGCCGATATGACTGAAAGAAACGTCAAAATTGTCCTGAACAATGGTTTATGGATCCGACAGCAACAGGTCCTCGTCCTCGTTATGTTTTCCTGTGATCTTTGGCGCCCCACGCCTACTCCGTCTTGCGGAAATATGGTGCATAAAACAAAAATTTGCGTTCAAAATTGATTTAAACAATTGCTTAACGATCGTTTAAACGGCTTGCAGCAGCAAAACGCGACTCGAATTTCTCTGAACGAAATCGATTACGGAATCTGTGGATGAAAGCCGCCTGTGAGGGCCGTCGAAGTGCTTGTGTGCTTGTTTTTCCGGTCCACAGGCTTGACCGAGTCAGAATATTTATAATGATAACTACTGTTGTGCACATTTACCTCCTCGGTCACCCATCTCCGTGATTGTTTCACCAGTCATGCATTGGTAATCTAGCAACGTGAAGTTGCGTGGGACAATAATCAAAATAATAAAAAAGTGTCACAACAGAATACAAGAAGCCACACAGGGGACACAGTCTGATGCATTCATCCTTCCAAGCGCAACAGTGATGACCACGGTCAAACATTGAGCATTTCAAAATCGAATTTTTAATTTTTTTTAATTCCCCAAAATTGGCCATATACCGTAACCTCTATTCGTATGACAATGTATATGTACCTTCCCACCCACCCCATCGCTCAACCAGCATAATAATGAGGTCGAAGAAGCAGCTAACGGCTGAGAAAATTTCCCTCGCTGGAATGTTGCTTGCGCGTGCGTGGCACAGACGAAAACAATAACATTTTGAAATTAATGACGACTTTTGCATAACAATGAGCGTCGTTCAAAAGTGAGATTAACGGTGCGCAGTTGCTTAGGTACATTTGGTGGAAGAAGAACCAACAAGAGGTTCTCCTACCACTAGGCTTTTCACAGTTCTGTATCTTTTTGAAAGCCCCTCCTGAACTTAGCAAAAAACCTAGCCCGTGTGTTTCAAAAAATGTAAACTTTCGCTTCTGAATCATATGAAAATAGCCCGCACGTTGGTTTTGTTGCTTTGTTTTTCGTAAACCACATTTTCCCGCGGTCGTTCTCCGGTGTCTATATGTGCAGGAAAACCGCAATGTCAAGTTCTCATTTCTCGTGCGCAAAATTGCAGGCAAATCGTACAGTAATCTCAGCAACAAACACCACGATTTCCTGGGATGACAATTTAAAAAAATAACAATTTTACGTGCCATTTCACATGCCAATTTACTTAACTACGGCCACCCGCAGTGTGCGTCTGTCAGCGTTTGCAACTTTCGCGCTGACAAGTGACCGGTGATTTTTCTTTCTTCTCACATTAATTGCCCGTTCGCCTTCACCGTTTTTCCCACCAGCAAGCGGCACGCCGAAACCCGCCTTCCGGTATGATGAAGAAAGGTTACCGTTAAAATCTTACTGCCGTTTCTGGTGTTTATTGCGCAAATCAGTGCTTTTTGGTTTGCTCCCAGACATGGTTTTGATTTGAGCCTGAACTTACGTACATATACAGTACATAGCTCACTAAATGCACCAGGAAGTTCCAAGGTCCAAGATTCATACTCATCTCTCACAATGAACAGTTGTGCGGGGTTTCGATTTCAATCACTTGAAATTTTATCGACCTGTAGACATGAGCGTAAAAGTTCAGTATAACTTTTGTCTTCACGTGTCCAGAACAGCATTCCATGCATAACCACAAGTAGTCTCTTTAGTGACTGGTTCAATTTTTAGCGGAAACACATTCCTTTGGTTTCGTCTGGCTGGACACGCACCGCGCAAAGCGCGAAAAAATTTTTTGAAGTTTTTGCCGTGAAAAACAGAACAAGCGCACAGAAAATTTCGACCAGTTAAAAATAGCAAAGTAGAGATTGATGCTTATCTTTGTGAGGTGAGCGCTTGCCCGTTATGCAATGACTCACTCTAATTTGATGATTGAAATCGAAACTTGTTCTCGTCAAGGTCAAAATAGTTTGTGGTTACAATGCGTAGGTGTCGATGTTATAAATTCAGGACGATTTTCCGTTCTGAATCACTCTATCTTTCTTTTATCTCTGAAATTACGACTCTGGTGCAAGGCGGAGGCGGTGAACAGGATATGGGAGATCGCGCCTGTAATACTTTCACTCGCGTTTCTAGCCCTACATTTGGCTTGCCTCGTTTGGTTCCGGTATACAAGTGTGCAATAGAAACTCTCACCATTTCACGCTTGCACACCAAATCCGATAAACGATAATCCCATTTTTATTTTTGGCGCAAGTGGTCGAATTGTCAGTACCTCATCACTTTTGTGGATCAGTCCCTGAGGGCTTGTAAACGTATACCAGGAACAATGACCAGCCCTCGTGGTCATGATCAACAGTTATTATTCGGGTAATTTATATCGTTGTGGTCTTCTATTGTCTACAATTATTAGATCATTTCCCATGGCGTGGTTGAACCCACAATTCTCGCTTCGACCTCTCAGTAAAACACCAAAGGAATTGTCACGCAAATCTAGTAATTATAGTGATGTCTTTCCATGTCGTACGGCAATGGATTACGGTAGTTCGTGCATGACATCTACCCTATCGTATTCGTCGTTTACCTGATGTTTCCCAGGCATGACACCCACTGTGCGCTAATAATCATTTGCAAACACAACCGCCCGAAACAAAAACTGTGTGCAAGTGCATGCATGAAAATTTACTGCCATTTTCTGCGACGACAGGCATTTTTTATTATTCTCGCCCCTCTGTTGTTCGTTACTCTCTCACAACTTCACGCGACTTCGAAACATGAAAAAAAATCAAAATGTTTGCCGCAAAAACTGTCATTGCGGTCAGACGGTGCGCTTCTCTTTCACTTGTGCCCCCGCAAACAAAACTTATTGGGGTTCAAAATGATAACATTTGATTTGTGGAAAGTAAACTGCGTGGTACTCAAGATAGTCGATGAATATATGAAGGAATGCTTGAACACGCATTTCTCGATGTTCATAATGGGCTGCACGCACTTTTTGACACCGATCTCTAATCACAGTTTGACTCCTCTTGAGTTCGAGCTCCCTTTTTGTCTTTGTTGTCTTTCCCACGCGTGTGCTTTGGGCGTGACGTGCGATGTACCGGAGTTTTCCATTTCATACCCCCGGAATACACACAAGTTGGTTAAGGTCGACGTTCACATAATGTACAAACGTCGTATTTTAATAACTTCTTGTGGTAATTTGACAAGGCCGCTTTCCATTGCTGTTCAGTACCGGGACAAGAACACCAGCATTTTTTCAGGAGCTCCCCAGGTGGTACCTAAACTCAGGTACTTAGTTCTGTTTTAGGGATTGTGGTAAGCCAGGCAGCCTTCTATTTTATTCAGCTGAATTAGTCGCTCCCGAAATATCTTCTTCCTCGTACCTGCAGGTAGTATTTCCGCGTTGTGTTTCCATACCGGATGGATGATGCATTGAAAATGCTAATTCTCAAGTTGCTTTTTTCGTGGAAACAGCGTGTTGTTGTTTGCAAACATTTACCTACCATGAGATTTTCATGGCATGGCTGTTCTTTTTTTGACGAATTCCATAGCTCAGATTACACAATATTATACAATTTTAGTACTATAACAGTATAGTATTATTTCTGGTCGACAGAAAAGCTTGGTAAGCACACCACAATAAATGTAAGTTTATTCATCCCATATAATGACTGTTTCCTGTCTATTCCCGTTCTTGTAGTATTGTCACTGGTCTGGTGGCTTTCTTCCTGGTGTACGGGATCATAAGCCAAATCGAGTAATGAATTGAAAGCACAAACGGTTCTGTTAGCCACCTTTAACGTATAATTATACGTTAGTCTGTTGTTGTGTCTGAATACATGAATCTATTCATGTTTATTTGCTTCTTGCTCTCTTAGATCATCCGGCGCATACAAACCTGTAACCATACATACACTTCATTTATTTTATTTGTTGTGGGTATATATCAATACCAACCTGTGCTGATTAATGCTTCCACTGCCTACTAACAAATAACTTCGTGATCTGGAGGATTCGCTCTTGCTCATCCCCATTGGTTGATGAAGTGACTGATCAGTTCCAGACCACGACCGAATTGCGCCTTGATGAGCTGGATATCGGACCCGGCCCAAACACCACATTTTCATGTTAGTGCACTCTTTCAAGTCTTGTCTGCATAAAGTGCTGTTGTTGAATAACTCTGCTCACTGGAGCGCGACCGCAGTGATCAAGTGATCACCAAAAAAAACAGTGCGCGTTTCTGTTTTTGTTTCTGTTTTTTTTGCGAATGGTACCGTGTTCTCTGCGATATCCAAGAATGCGCGGCCCGCAATTTCCATATACCTGCCCGCCTGGGTTTGCCGCAATAAGCCACAAAAATGCGCAGAGCTTATCAAATTGGAAGAAATATTACCATAAAAGTTACCATGAAAAAGCGAAAAATATGCGCACCACTATTGTACAGCGGCAATGGTTTGCCCGGTATCCGAGTTGTGATGTCAGTGCACAGCATAAATAGAACCTTTTTTTAGAAGTACACGGTATTTGCTTGGTTTCATGGGGCACTCTAGCCCTGAGGTTCATGCCCACATTTGTCTTTTGAGCGCACTGTATGATCTGGAATCAGCTGTCCCCACCCCACCCTACCAGGGTACTCGGTGTTTTTGCATGTCTATGCATAACATTGGTCTCGGTTTGCTGATTTCGCTCAATATTGAACAACAGACACAACGAACAAACAACATCAAAAACAGAAAATCGACCGTGAGCATATAAGCGATCGTCAAGTATAGCAGCGCAAACTGATCGCGTACTGAAAAAGTTCTTGGTTTCTCTCTGTCTCTGACTTGATTTTTGAGTGCTTGCTTGTGCTCTTTCACATGGTATTGGTAGCACAATGGCTATATAAGAATTCATCAAAATCAATCCTGATTTTCACGTTCAGTCACTCTTAACTACTGTGCTATTTGTGATTCTCACAAAACATTTTCAGCTGAAAATAATCTAGCAGATCAACCACGTTGCCGCAGGTCTGAAACATTCTCTTTACTACGTGTATTGTGTGTGATCGCGCAACGCAACGTCATTGCCCCGTCACTGTCCCTCTTTACGATTCAGGAAAAAAAGTTGACCAATTCTTATAAAGTCATTGTGCGACCAATACCATAGACGTCGCTTGTTGTTTTTTGTCTTTGTGGTGCAAAGCACGCAGATCATTTGGACTCTTGTTTGTCCATTAGCGGCCGTCAGGCGCCGCTGAAGCAATTTTATAATCAAAACACATTGATTTATGTTCGACACCAGGCTCGATGAACGAATAAACTCGCGGAAATTTGTGTTCCGACAGCAGTTTTTTCGCCATAGATTCCACACTGTTTATAGATGCAAAATGATGATAGAGACAAAATTTGCGCGCGATCGTGTGTTTGTTATCAGTGCGGGAAGAAGCATACAGGAAAGCAACATTGTGCTGACTAAGTCACCAATCCAATCACTAAAAACAACACCCCGACACATATTGCGACAATAAAAACGAGAAAAAGTTTGGTGCTCACGTTCTCACACTAACAGCGAGCGCTCTACTGTCGCCGCCATACCGGCGTCGGCATCACCTACGCTCTCTGACTAACCGAGATGTTATCCGTGTGATTTGCTGTATTGATTGCTAATAATAGCGTTGCTAATTTACAACACAAACCGGAACTCTTATTCAGAGGGCGCATTTTGGATAACCTACATACATGTAAGTGCTCCTGACCCCACTAATGCCCATGACGATCGGATTGAGCCGTTCCTGACGCGGACTTCTTTGAATGTTTTTGAATTTTTCTCTTTCTATTCATTTCTGTGCTCTGTTTTTCTTTTTTCTTGGGCCCAGCCAGATATTTTTTGCTTGCTTGCTTCTTGAACTTCTGACGTTCCAAACGTTTAGTTTTAGCTTCTGTTCATGTCCATGTTCCACGTTCAGAAAAATTGTAAAAATTATGACCAAAATCGGGTAAAAATGTGACCCAAAAATCTCGTGAGGTCGGCCCAGCCCGATCCAGTGCTGTGGCTGGGGGGAGGGGGTCCCCCAGCCCCAATGCAGTGTGGTGGCTGGACAATTGACCCAAGATGGCCTAGGGGGGGGGGGAGAACGTTTCGGATAAACCGTATTGTCGGAAATAGAACCCGGGGGGTCTGTTTTTTTTTCACTGGGGTCATTTTGGGGCAGTGGTGTCGTTGGGAAATCAAAAAGTCAGGATACCGGCTAAATGTACTTAGATATGGGTGGGCACAATACCCAATACCAATACCCAATACCAATACCACCCAATACCAATACCAATACCAGTGTTTGGTATTGGTATTGGGTGTAATTCTGGTATTGGGTATTGGTATTGAATTGAAGCTGGCCTGGTATTGGTATTGGGTATTGGTATTGGGTTTGCCCAGGTATTGGGTCAAAACCAATACCCAATACTAATCCAGAAAAACCCAATACCAAACCAATACCAAACCCAATACCTGACTCAAAACCCAATACCAAACCAATACCAAACCCAATAGCAACCCAATGCCAGACCAAAAACCCAATACCAAACCAATACTAAGACCAATACCCAATACCCAATACCAATACCAACCCAATACCCAATACTCAATACCAATACCAACCCAATACCAAACCCAATACCAGGCACTTCAGTAGTATTGATCTGGTATTGGGTATTGGTATTGGTATTGGGTCTCACCCGGTATTGGTATTGGTCTTGGGTCACCAAATTGGTATTGGTATTGGGTATTGGGTATTGGTACAGGACCGGTATTGGTATTGGGTGTCAAAAGTGGTATTGTGCCCAGGCCTATACTTAGATGGCAATTTTACTGCAAAATTGGCCTAAAATATGGGTACTTTTTGACATTTTTGTCGAAAATTGGCATAATTTGCGCGCGGAGCGCGGGATTTTTTAGGGGTTCCGAGGTCGAAAAACACCGATTTTTGCCTTTGAAAAGGATAAATCTACTTACCGTAAAAACCTAAATACAAGGGGGGCTCTATTAATTCACTGACCCCATTTTCAAAAAAATTATTTTCGTTTCATAGCGAGAGCGTTCCAAATCCGGTGTTATTTTCGATCGATATTCCGAGGGGGCTCTATTCCGGGGGGCTCTATTTAGGTTTTTACGGTACTCGAGATACCCTTTGGGGTGGGCTCGAGATAGATACCCTTCCCCCATCCCCCCTAAGGGTCAGTGTTGGAGGTACTCTGGAGGGGGATACCTACTGTACCGCGCTCGGAGAGGGGGATACCTACTGTACCAGAGCCAGTGTAGTTCCTGGTCCGGCGCGGCGGTTAGTGTACCTCAGTGTAGTTCCTGGGGGGGGAGGGGGGGGGACCCCCCCCCGCGGGTACGTCTGTTCCCCCTCCGAGGTACGCCTGCCCCACTGTTCCCCCTCCGGGTACGTCTGCTCCCCCAATTTTTTCCTAAAATGGGCAAATTTAGGCCTAAAATAGGCATTTTTAGGCCAAAAATAGGTAAACTTTAGGTGAAACCTCCAAAAAAACGCCAAAATACCCTTTTTATAGGGGATTTTTTGCAAAAGAAGGCAAAAATAGTCCAATTTTTCGACCTCAAAAAATGACTTTTTTCCGTCCCCCCCCAAATTGGGACTTCCCCCCCCTTCCCCCCCCAGGTAGGTACGTCTGTTCCCCCTCCGAAAATAGTGGAGGGTACGTCTGTTCCCCCTCCGGACCAGGAACTACACTGGTGTACCTACCCCTTTTTTCCGTGCGGCGGTTAGTGTACCTCCCTGGGGGGGGAAGGGGGGGGGAAGACCCAAATTCAAGAAAAAGTCACTTTTTGAGGGAGAAAATTTCACCGATTCTTGGCCCTTTTTGGAAAAAATTCTCCATAAAAAGGGTATTTTGGCGACTTTTGACAACATCGACCTAAAAATCAACCACTTTAGGCCTAAAAATGCCCATTTTAGGCCTAAAATTGCCTACTTTAGGCAAAAATTGAGGCGGTTAGTGTACCTGGCGCGGCGGTTAGTGTACTAGTGTACCTTGGTCGCGGCGGTTAGTGTACCGTATTGTCGGAAATAGAACCTCCCCATTAATTGACCCCCCATTATTTGAACCCCCCCTAAATGGCTCGAAATCAAAAATAGAACCCCCCCCATTAATTGACCCCCCCATTAATAGAACCCCACCCCCAACCTTCACCGTACCACAGATTAGTGGTATGGTAGGGCTGCGTTGTTGTGTCAAACGTTGTTTAAGCTTGCGTACACAACAGAATACAGCTTTTTAAGCATAATTGCCGCTGTTGAAGCAAGAAAATACCGAAAACAAGCCATTTTTATGGGCATTATTAACAATGATTTTTTTCGTCGGGGGGCCAAATGAAAAATATAACCCCCCCAATAATTGACCCCCCCATAAATTGAACCCCCCCAAAATGACCCCAGTGAAAAAATAGGCCCCCCGGGTTCTATTTCCGACAATACGGTACCTTAGGGGGGGGGCCCTCCCCCCAGGAGCTACACTGACCAGAGCCGATGGCCTGGGGGGTTATGTACCTGGGTGGGGGTTGGGGGGTTAGGTTTTGGGGTGAAAATTTTTAATGTGTTTATTATGTGTAGAATCGTGTGAAAACAGTGATGTGGTTGGGGGGGCATGGGGGGCATTACCCCCAAACTGTTAGGTAGCTTTCTTGCTCCGAAACCCATACCCCCCAAACTGGCTAGCTAGCTTTCTTGCTCCGGTCACCAAGTAAAAAAAGTGTTGATTTTAGTGCCAAAATGACCATTTTATGGGCCAAAATGGCCAAATTCGTTCAAATTTTCTCACACGTGCACAAAAATACGCATTTTAAGGCTTATTTTAGCATAATTTCGACCAATTTTTATGCCCCTGTTTTTGACTTCTGGACCAATGCCCCCCAAATCGGGGTACCCGGCTACCGTAAAACCTAAAATACAAGGGGGGAATGTATTTTTTTCACTGACCCCTTTTAGGGGGGCTGTGTTTTTGGGGGAACTATTTGGGGGGCTGTATTTTTTCGCTGACCCCTTTTAGGGGGGCTGTGTTTTTGGGGGCTCTATTTGGGGGGGGGGCTGTATTTTTTCGCTGCCCAAAATCTCAAAAAATGTTCCAAAAAATACCCCTAAAATGGAGTTCTGTCAGGGTGTTACTGGTCATTATTGAGTGTTTTTAGGTGCAGATCTTCCATAAAAGGCTTTACGTCATCATATACTCAACCACAAACGTTGTACACAAGGTGTCTTATGCAAGAACTTGACTTTACGACCCCCAAGCGGGGAATTCCAAGTTGGGGGGGGCTGTATTTTTGGGGGGCTCTATTTTTTTTGGGGGGGGGGGCTCTATTTTGGGAATACGGTAGCTAGCCAGTGTAGTTCCTTGCCCGGCGCGGCGGTTAGTGTACCTACCCCTTTTTTCCGTGCGGCGGTTAGTTTACCTCCCTGGGGGGGAAGGGGGGGGGAAGACCCAACCCAGGAAAAAGTCATCACTTTTTGAGGTAGAAAATTTGACCGATTTTTACCCCTTTTTGGAAAAAATTCTCCATAAAAAGGGTATTTTGGCGACTTTTGACATCATTGACCTAAAAATCACCCATTTTAGACCTAAAAATGGCCATTTTAGGCCTAAAAACGCCGATTTTAGGCAAAAATTGAGGCGGTTAGTGTACCTGGCGCGGCGGTTAGTGTACTAGTGTACCTTGGTCGCGGCGGTTAGTGTACCTTAGGGGTGGGACCCCCCTCCCCCCAGGAACTACACTGTAGCTAGCTAGCTTTCTTGCGCCGGACCCCTCCAGCTAGCTAGCTTTCTTGCTCGGACCAACTACATCACTGTGTGAAAACATAGTGCGAATTTTGGGTAAGTTGAGGTAAAAACCACTGATTTTGCTCTAATTTTGGCCATTTTGGTCAAAAATTGGCACTTTTAGGGCAAAATCGGGGGATACCTACTGTACCGTTGTGAAAATCGGGGGGGGGATACCTGTGAACAATGCCAAACATCGGGGGATACCTACTGTACCAGGCGAGGGGAATACCTACTGTACTGGGGGGGGAGCTACCCCCACCTCGAACACTGGCGAGGGGGAGATACTTTACCTTTGGGGGGTCCACCCCCCGCCAACCCCTCCGTCCAGCCACAGCAATGCCTGGCCCCCACTCCCCAGCAGTGCTGTGGCTGGGGGGTGGGGGGGGTCCCCCCCCCCCAATGGTACCCTACCCGCCCCGGCCTGGTACGCTACCCCCCTACCCGCCCCGCTCTGGTACCCTACCCCCCTACCCGCCCCGCCCTGGTACCCTACCCGCCCCGATTTTTACCCCCAAAATGCCCATTTTTCGGTCAAAAATGCCCAAATTTCGACCGAAAACCCTAAAAAGTGCAAAAAATCTCGCGCTACGCGCGATATATGCACTTTTTAGTACATAAAAACAGGCACCGGAAAAAACTTGTGTTGTACCCTACCCCGCCCCGAAAAATCTCCCCCCCCCCCCCCCCCCCAAACCGGATTTCCCCACCCCCAAAATCCCAGGTACACTACCCCCCTACCCGCCCCGATTTTTTCCCACCTATGTACCCTACCCGCCCCGCAAAAGTAGCCACAGCACTGCTCCCCAGCCACAGCCAAAATGGCCACAATTAGTGTAAAATCGGTGGCTTCATCTCAAAATACCCAAAATTCGCGCGCTATGCGCGCAAATACTGCGTTTTCACACGATTCCACACATAAAAAAACATTAAAATTTTTCACCCAAAAACCTAACCTCCAACCCCCCTAAGGTCCCAAACGCCCCCAGGCCATCGGCTCTGGTACAGTAAGTATCCCCATCTCTGAGCCCGGTACAGCAGGTATTTCCCCTCCAGAGTACCTCCAACACTGATCCGAAAGAAATTGACCAATTCGGTGGTCCGCAACAAATTTTCGCAAAATAGCCTTTTTCTCTAATTTTTTTCCGAATCTTGCCCCCATTTTTCCTCCCACATTTTTTTCATTTTTGTGTTCTCTTTTTTTCGGGGCCGTGTAGTGTCGACTGTAGGACTGTCGACTGTGACTTTTTACTACGGTAGATTCCCGTGTGTTTTCTGATCGCTGCTGGAGCAGCGCGTTGCTAAAACCAAAAATACATTTTTTTGCATTTTTTCCCTCCCACTATGGGCAGCTCGAGCACTGTGCGCTTCACGGATCAGGCAACGCGTTTGAAAAGTTTTTCCCTGAAATGTTGTCAGAGTATACGTGTTTTGGACTGGAGACAGGTACCATTTACGATCATCATAAAAAGCTGATAATGCACGTGAGCCCGGGCCGGAGATTTGGTGGTTGAGATTTCAAATCTTCTAGACCCGACCAAAATAACAAAAAAAGCACTGGTTCGTTTTGGGCCGATCCAAAAGTGCACTGGTTGATCTTGCTTCATTGAGATTGTGTCAATGCAAGCAGCCAATCACCAGACGTGCAGTGGGCGGAGTCGAGCACTCCTTTGACCTGGTGTTGGTTGACGGTTGACTACTTGTGCCGTTTGTGTTTCATAATCGTTTTGTGCGTGCACGTGCAGTGCTGTTGTTGTGTCAGTTGAGTTGTTCTGTTGCACATGTGCTGCTGATTTGGCTCTTGTTGTTTGTTCCTGGTTTGGTTCATATCAATCACTCCATTATTGCCTGTCGCAATCAGTTTTGCGCTGCACCGGCCCCGGCACCAGACTTCCTTGCATGATAACAGTGCAACATGCTTTGGTGACTTGTTTGTGGTCATATTATTAAAGTTTTCTCGTTCAGAATTCGAGTTCTTCCAGTTTCCTCTCCGTCATCTACCATAATCCCATTCTCATTATTTTCACTTTCAGAAAGACGCCACAAAAAAACGAGACAAAAGCCCGGCAACGACCAACATCAATCAAAACGCAATCCGTTGTATCCACGACGACGAAGGAGCGCGATACGAGATATTCAACAACGAAAGTGAATCACAAATCGACTGTGTCGTTCGCGTGTGTGTGTGTGCGAATATCGAATTTCTGTACAAAATCAATAGAATCGCGAAAAACGAAATCGAAGACAATATGACAGCCGTGGCGTCATCGTCAGCATTCGTGTCCCAGACTGACCATGCCATGCCATCCACATCATCCAGCAGCACATGCGCCGGCCAGCAGCAACAGCAGCAGCACATTGTGAAACATCATCACAATCCGATCACGCTACCGCCATTGGTTTCGGGTCGACATTATGTTGTCCAGTTCAACAAACCGATTCACAATCGCGCATTCACAAATGCCGATCACATCAACAAACTCTTATCGTCGCCGCAGCGCGAGTCTGTGTTCCCGTTGGCCGAGGCGAGGGTGATTCGCGACGATCGACTATTGTCGAATCTGTTGGCGGCCGAAGAGATCCTGCTGCCGATCGACTATTGTGCGGCCGGCGTGCAAACGGAAGTCAGGCCGCATATGAGGCATATTGTCGTTCAGTGGATGACGGAGGTGCGTACATATGTTGTTTCAAAGTTTTTTGTTTTTTCGTTTTTGTATTTCCACTGATTTTTTATGAAGAGTTTTGAGATGTAGATTTTTGTGAGCGCGATGGTTGACATGAAAAGTTTGACATGACCAAGTAAATTGAAACACTTCTCCAGATTTCTTGCATATAAAAATATCCTACACTAGCAATTTGTCGGCACCCAGTCAGTCCCGAATCCGATCCGATTACCAATTTTTAAAAATCATAGAAAAACGAACAATAAAGTTTCCATTCCGCAGGTATGCCAAGAAGAAGGCATCGACTGCGAGGTGCTGCCGTTGGCCGTGAGTCTGATGGACGGGTTCCTGTCCAAGGCAGCCATCTACAAAGAACAACTGCAAACGCTGGCCACGACGTGTCTGTTTGTGAGCAGTAAGATCAAGTGTGCCGTTCCATTCAAAGCGGATCGATTGTGCAAGTTCAGCGACGGCGGTGTGATCGTGAGCGATGTTATGGTGAGATTTTCTAGTTGTATATTTGCAATTTTTTTATTTGTGGTCTGTTTTTAATTTTCTTTGTTGCTATCGTGTGTGAAATCTGATGCGATGCGGCAGGCAATGGAACGACAAATAACCAGTGCGAAATGTCACACAATATCCATACCCATTTATTTGCAAGTCCAACTTTAACTACACTATGGGATTTGCTGTGGTGACGAAAAAGACTGGCAATTTCAACACCACCGCCGAATGAAAAACTTCAAACAGCATAATCCCGAATCATTTTGCAAAAATCAAAATCCCTGATCAAGTTTTTTATCATGTCTTGCATTGGAATGTTCAATTATCCAGTTTAGTTGCACTGCACCTATTCAGTTTATAAATATACAACTTTTTATTTTTCACAATTGTTGCAGAGCTGGGAGCTGTTGTTGTTCAAGACACTCAACTGGGAGGTGTCTGTGCCGACGATGTTCGAGTTCATCGAACACATGCTCGCACGATTTCAACTGCCGATTCAGATGGCCAACACGATCAGGCATCAATGTCAATTGCTCGTGCCTGCAGTGTGTCGAGGTCAGAAATCATCATGTTGATTTTCTCTTTTTATTTTGTTTATTTTTTATCTTTACTTATCTTTTCTTGTCGCTCTTTTTTATGCGCTGATCTGATCTGGTTTTATGTGGAAAATGTGTGAGTTTGTGAGTGAAAATGGTCTAAGTTTTATGACAGGCACACACTCATCATCAATAATATTGCTATTGCAACACAACAACAGACCCATCAAATGTCTGGTAGATTGCATCAGTGGACGTCATAAAAACATGATGATTAGCTTCATCCGCTTTCACGCTGGCTGTTGTTGTCACGATTTGTATCTATTTTTTGTGTGACAACTGTTGTTCCTTTCGTACCAAGCCCCCGACCAACACCTAGACTGACTGTCTCATTCTGGAGACGCTTTTGTGTCGCACAAGATTGAATCAATGTTGTTGCTTTGCTTTAGGTATCAGTGACATGACAACATTGTGCAATTCGAGCCTTGTCGTGTTTGGGTGTGCTTGTTTTGGGCTATAAATGAATATAAGTGCTGCAACTGTAACCCCAACCACAGGGACTGTTGTCGTTAGGAAAACAGTGTGATGCGATGTTATGTTGACCCCAATTTCACGCTTCGGGGATCGGATTTTTCTATCACCCCCAGAAACCTTTCGTGTTTCTTTTGTTTGTGCACCACGAAACGGGCCACTTTGAGGACCATTGACATATATACCTACCGGTTCGGTGTTATTTTTTGAAAGTGTGAGTGGCTGACATCTAGGACCGACAAAGAACGGGCCTCTGCTGCCTGCTGGTGGTGTTAAGTGCTTTGTTTCATGATTGTGATTGGTGTGAGAGATGCCCCATAGGCGATATAAGCACCTGGGGGCCTCATCGTTTCGCTCCATTTGCGGTTTTTCTTTTCTTTTTTGTATTTTTTGCGCCATCAGTGGTTTGAGTGAGCTTTGCGGTAAGCTCTATCATGCGTGACTGGCTGACATGACACCGACCTTGGAACATGGAAATGAAAGAAAGAGAAAATCGTATGCGCTGTGTGTGTGCTGCTAAATTGTGGCTGTTGAAAAAAAGTCGGCATGACACTAATTTTTATGATCCATTCATGATTTTTTCTGTTTCGTAACATCAATCGCCTACCGCAGCCCTCGCCGCTTGAATGGCTGCGCACAAAAACGCAAAACACCAGCGACTACATGCGCAGTTCAGTCTGCAAAATGTGAAATGATGGAAATTTGAACTTGTGATTTGATTTGTTGTCATTATGCAATGATGACAATCGTAAAGGGAACGCGCGAGCAACATCGATCAGTCGTCGCGATAATAAAATAAAAGCCGGGGAGTGGACGGGACGCTCTGTCGTCGTGGGAACTTTTTTCTGCTTTTTTCAGCTTGTCACCCCACGGTATGTGCTCAATGTTTTGATAACACAGACACCCAGTATATACACAAATGGTGTTGGTGATAGATGGTAGATGTAATGTCGCACCATGTTTCCCGCTTTTTGTTGTACAAAAATGTTTAAAAATAAAAACGAAAGTGCTTCGGCCTCCCACACACAATTTCTTGAACGGTGCCATGTATGGGCGCAGACAAGGATGTTACGTTGTTCGCATGCTGATTGACTTTGCTGGTAATCTAGTTTCGGTTTTACGATACAGTCTATATTGTGACCGTGAGTTGTCATGCACCTGCGGCGATAATTGAGAACCGGTTCACATCATGCTCGCTGGCTTTCTCTCATCATAAACACGCAATTGCGGGCAGAATTAATTGCGCTGTGAACGCGTTTCGGTGTTTGTTTGTGCAGAACCGCCGTAAAAACAACACGCAAGGTTCTGGGTAGCTGATGGCATGACGACGTGTTTGGGGTGGTCGCGCTCTTGATGGTTTACTACATTGCGGGTTGTTTTGGCTAGTTTTTGTGGGAAACACAAACCAACTTCCATATGGCGCGATGGTACATGTCACGTGCTGTAATCCGAATGATGAATTGGCTTATTCCGGTTACCCACACCACCGTACCACGTTGTGTGCTTATTGAAAGTTTAGGGTGCGCTATTCGGCCTCACGTGCCGAGTCTACGGTTGGCCAAATGCGGGTCGCTATTATCGCGCGCACACACATGTTTGCTTGTCTTGTCTGGGGGTGACTGTCAGTGTCATCGTTTGTCTCGGCACGACATGTGTTTGTAGCAGTAGCGTCACGTTTTTGTCTGACGCGTGTACCGCGCACAATACAGAAATACAAAAACGTGTTTGAAAGGTGATCACTATCATTTTATTTCCAAGCATGCCCAGATCCTGCCAGCTTGCGCGCAGTGTGTAGCGCGCAGTTACGCGAGAAAAGTTACAACCGCACAATTTGCAACGAGACTACCCATTTTTGACACCTTTTTACCACCAGAGAATGCGGTTACGCAGACGCACGCGTGAGTAGCGTCTGGGACAGGTTTAGAAATGCTGCGCTCTATAACTTGACGAAATGCAATGAAAAAATCTGACAATTCCGATAAATTAAACAAGTGTGCTGCTGTTGTGCTTTGAAGTTTGCACCGCATGCACACGCGATGGTGTCAAATTTCATGCACACAAAAACGTGTAAATTGACGAGCATTTCGGGGCATTTTTATGTTTGAAATGGGTCGGCCCACTGGCGTGTCCAGGCATGTTTGAAAAAGGTGTAATGTTAAGGTCATACCGTTACTGATTGTATCTAGCATGGAGGACCTTGTCGAAGCTTTGTTCGATTTATGCGTGACATAAAAACTTGTCCATAAACGCGTACCCGTTTATGCTTTTTAACGCCAAATCGGAGAAACTGGGTTTGGTATACATATAGGTGTTTGTTTTCCGGTATGGTGCGGCACAGAAGAATTCTTCACTCGGGATGTGACACCGTTGTTGCCTTTTTCCTGGTGACCTTGCATTTGTAGAAATATGGTACATCATCGGACGCAGGTACGGTAGATGTTGGTGGAAACGTCGTGCGTTTCTGAGCATTTGCTGTCATAGTGTGATTTTTATGAGCTACAATTCCGCGCTCACCGTACCGCCATATCGGTGTGAGTACAAAGCTGTCTACAGTTGGTCACACTTTGTTCGCTCATGAGTACGTGAGTGTGTGTGTGTGGGTGGGTGTAAAATCTTCAAATTCGGCCTTGATTGTACCCGCGGTGACTGTAGATAAGCACCCACAAACGGGTTGGTTATGGTGACCGGATACGTTGTATGCGTGCTTGGGCGATTATGATCAAAAACTTACAGCGCCAGGCGGTAAACGACACAACATTCAGCGCTTATTGGCGGCAACTCAAGGCGGAATTATATCGCTTTTGTCCCACTTAACCATCGGGGTATCGCATTGGCCAGATATTGGGTGTCACTTGTCAGTCGCCCATACAGAAATCTTTTGCTGCACCCAAGTAGTGACCCGCACAATCGTGCTAAGTGGCAGATGTTGCGCGTTACACTGCTGTTGAGCGGATGTGCAAAAAACGGCACCCAAATATGCGTTTTGGAGACTTGCCGCGCCGGGGACACCAAAGTCCGCGAAAAAAGCAGAACCTTTGTGCTTTGGTGATGATGAAAATGATGACTCAGCATACAGCAATGATCTTATGTGATAAGTTCACCTGCATAGAATTGGACTGCGCGACAAAGTGACAGTTGAATGAATGACTGTTTGGTTCAAACGCTTGGAACGCGATGTGAAACCGTTTGGTGCTTTCTTGAGGCAGTTTGTAAGGTGACACCATGTCGTGCAAAGTTAGCCTTGTTCGAATGGCTGGTGGTTTTGTGCAACAGCTGTTGTTTCACGTGTCCTGCTGATTGCGTAGCATGCGTTGCTTCTCAAGTCAACCTAACCTAACCCAACCTGCACGCAACATCTGCTGCCACACTGTGCATTTTCTTTCGCAATGCATGTGTTCTTCAATTTCGTTTTTATTTTTAACGACACACACGTACACAATCAAAAAAATTGAAATCAATCGTGATACTGATTTGTGTGTCTGGGTTCGTGCATGTTCAACAGTAGTTCTGGTTGCCTGTGCCGTGAAGTAACGCGCCTGTTGCACATGAAAACCGCACAAGTTGTAATCAAACCGCGGTCAAATTATGCCACCGTCATCGAAAAGCTGTCGCGATTTTTTGCGAGGACCTCGGTCCAGACATGCGTGCACGTGGCCTCGTGTTGACCACCTGACGCTCTACAAATCGACCAAAAACATGCACCAATGTTCACTTTCCTATACTTCGCTGAATTGGGGTGCATGTGTACCAAATGCGACACTGTTTTGCGCACATATACCTAAGTGTCTTGTACATATTAGAAATTGTGCCTATTGACTACCTATACAACGGGGTACCTGCATACATACCTGGGGGTCGTTCGACTTACAAGCGACATATATTGCGACTGATAAGTTCAGTTGGTGACGGTAGGGTCAGGTCGGTGCCAATGGTACATGTGTTTCAGCACTTTTTTCTGATAATAATTATTAGTGCAGACGGTGTCGAAAAATATTGACATTTATGATTATGGGCTAGGGGAACGGGAGAACACGTGATGTATGTGGTTATCTCATTGTCTTTTGTGTGCTTTGCAGTTTGACTGTGGGGGATTAACGCTGTGCCTGCCCCACCCGTGGGTGAAGCTGTGTAAGCAAGCAATTTGAGCTGCGTGAACCCCCACCACCCAGGCACGCGCGCCCCCCCCCCCGAAAGAAAGAAAAAACCCCCCCCAGGGCCCCCCCACACTACAATGGAGGCTACGGTATCGATAACAACACAAAACCCTTCTGTTGGTTGACTTCTGCCACAGAGAGACGTGCGGGTTCATGTGGCGCTCTTCCCTTCGTCTGCAGGCACAAAGCAATGTGAGGGAGCCTTTATGTTTGCATTGCATAACCTTGAGTCTTCCGGGAAACTGGTCGGTCACCCGCCGGTGGGCCGACGCGATGTAAAATGTGTTGATATAAATCGAAAAAAGTGATTTATGCTCGGTTTGCAACAAATCAAATAAACTGCCGCGCATGTTCTCTGTAGCAATAATTGAACAAACAAAGTATGTGATTCGAGCGATACACATTGCTCATAATATCAACCAAGACGCTTTTGCGTGTGCGAAAATCATTTTCGTTTGCATTCCGCACATTGTGTACAGTTCCAGTTGCACGTGCATGCATACCAATTGCGCGATATTTGTGCGCTCGGCTCACATGCTTGCGCACAATGGGTCGTTTGGAAAATAATGGTATTCCGGTATCGAGGCCGGTCACAACATCTTCGTGCCTGTGTGTGTGTGTGTGAGGGAAAGTAAAATCAAGTCTATCACTTGCATGTATGGTGACCAAATAGCGTGCAAGCGTCTAATTGCGCCTGCACTGTGCTGATATGCAGGTACAGAGGTGACACAACGGTTTTCGGTACGTTTCCTCCCTCACGCCGGTCGTGGGATCGCGACCATTTTGAGACGCAGTTGTTTGAGTTTAAAAAGCGTGCATGCGGTGGTTAACCTTCGAAATTGGTCGCTGAGAACGGTTTTATTTATATTTGCGATTATCTAATGACGGGTTAGGCTCGGTCCAAACATCGGTGTGTTGCGTTATACGCTGCTGTACTGCTTGTCTTGTTACGGTGTCACTGACAAGAAATTTTAGTTGGTTCAGAGAGGATGTCGTCGACTTGCGCCAGGATTGCGTGTGAAAATTTCACAGGAAATGGACATTGGTTTTTATGGGCTTTACAGATTGGTTATAATGTGCGTTTTATGGTGCCGTGACATTTCGTTACAACGCACTGTGCCTGGGGCCTGTTGTGAAGCACTAATGGATAGGGGCAATAAACGGGCTTTGTAACAACAACGGGTCTCCTTCTGGGTGGGGGTTGAGGCTTGTTTATGCGAAAAAATTTGTGGAGATCGAATTTCGGCCCTCCCGGCGGAGAATGCACCTGGGACAATATTTATGGACCGTAAATATTTTGTAGGTTGTTTTTTTGTTAAAGCTGCCTGTGGGTCACTGGTCGCTGTTGCGTTGCGCAAAGTATAATTGTTCCGACCATACTTTTCTCGCCAGCATAAACAATCCGATTCCATTGTGTGCTGGTTTGTTTGCCCAAACGGGCCTGAATTGGTCCATGTAATTGTGTTTGACTGACTTAATCCGCAAGCCACACCTTTGTTTCGTGTGCGCGTGCGTTGTTGCATTACTCCGTTGACTGATGGATTAATTGGGCTTCACTAAATGCAACAACACCGCTTACTGTGGAGGAACGCAAGTTTGTTCAAGCGTTTTTGAAACGCACAGAAACATCTGCTTATCGGGGGTGCACCTCTGGGGATGCTGTAACGTGATTGAACGACCAGGGTCGCAGCGAGGCAAATCATTGGGACAACAGGTTGATTCTGGTCACAGATAGCGACTTGTGACTGGCATTCAAATAGATACAATATGATGATGATCAGTGATCAATCAATCAGGAGACACCAGTGGTTCTCAACTGAGCATAAGAACCAATGAATGATGTTTATCGACTCTCTTTTGTGCGTGTTGCATGTGTTGATGCGCTTCTATTCATCTTACTGACTGACTGTGTGCACAGGGTCACGGGTGTTAATGGGGCACGAAACGTGCTCACTCACTACTCGGGTGTGGTGGGTTCTGGAAACGTGAGCGTGGCGTCATATTTTTTTTGAAAATCTTGTTACACACGCGCGTTGCTTTGACCGACACCAGCTGCTGCACCCGGGTGCACGCACACGTGGGGTGGTCTGACCAGGTACGATGGTCACGAGCACAACATCCTGTGTGCGTCGCTTCGCAACTGTTGCACGACGACTTCACCCAGATTCAAACCTGAGTCTCTCGGATCGGTCTGTTAATTCATTTAGTCGAGTCAAGGCCACTGGGTGCATCTGCCCTGCCTGCGTCATCTATTATTCATCCACCACCACAAACCATCACCCCGTATTGGCATGGCACGCACCACACGTCAGGCATAATAATGAGCGTTTTGTTTTTGTCCATCGCCATCACGCACCCACCACAACACAATTCACAAGATTGTTGCTGACTGATGCGCCAAACAATGGAGGCATAAACGAATATAATTTGGGGTCTTGGGAGGGATTGTTTCTTGCAGTTTGAGAAATAACTATGGTAAAATCATGATCGGGTTTTGGGGCATGCAAGCATGGGTATTTTTCGCGCAATGCGCGAGCATTGATAGGTACTATTGTACGGTAGGTGGTGCATAAATACGATTGACATGCGGCGAAGACAATGGGTGATACATTTCACGATCAACGGCCATGTCTGCTAGCCATCTGCCGTTTATGTGCAGCTGCAATCGCACCAATTCATGTATGCGCTAAACGTTCAGCAAACTGTTGTGTTCTTGTGGTTATTGATGTGCATGCGCTCATAATATTTGGTGTCGTGCTGTTGTCATCATTGATGCATATTTATACGCGATCCGGTTTCGCGCTGTCCATATTGCAATGGCAGGGTAAGTTGAATATTGGGAAGGAAATCTGGTCGGGCACTTTTCATAATCCAAGAGCAAGAAAAGCAATGGTAATGCTCCTGTTTCTCCTGCATGCCCTGAATTCCGTATTTGCTGGGTGGTCCAGGCCTCACTCAGTTCGCAAAAAACACAACAAGACTGCTTCATACAAGCAACGAGCGCGAATAAAGGGCGATACCAGTTCCACTTATGCATGGCACAACCACTCGTACTGCGTACGAGCGTGCTATCGCTTAAGGCACCACCGATCCATCGAAAAGCACTTGCGGAATGCAATGTTCTTTGGCGCTGTGATTTGATGATAATCACCTGCTGCCATCTTCATAGCCATAAAAGAAAGCATTTGGCATCCATAAAATTATGTAATTCGGCGTTTCGAGTTTTGATGTTTCTTGTTCTCAATTCTTTTCACTGAGACCAACTGCTGCGTGAGATGTGAATGAATATGAATATAGATGCTGAACCGAGCAGGGCAGATGTTTTTCTTGTTTTTTTTTTCAAGTTCTTTGTGTGTGTGTGTGCTCTGCGCTGTCGACAGATTACAGCGACTTGGGGGTGGGAAATATTTCCAGTATACAGCCATAATCACTTATCGGTGAAATCGGGAAGTTTTTAGAGAGAGACTCTAAAAAAATTGGGCCCAAAACTTCGAAGAGCCCGCCGGCGCCAACCGTCAGCTTGTGCACTAAGATGGCGCGCAATTTTGTATGGTGTTTGTGTTCGCTCACATTTTTGTATGCTTTATCAGCGCAAGCACTGTGCACTTTTTGTTCAGTAAATGGTTAAGCAAGCAAGGCTAGCCAGTCAACTAAAGGCAAAAGAAGGAAGACTGTGCAGATCATACACAGCTCGTATTGAACAGCGAACCAGTTCGATTCACGAATAGAATGTGGTGGGTGTGAGAAATACAACCGAGACATAAATACCTGTACTTAGAAATTGTTGTTGTTGCCGTTTCGTGACAGTTAAGTGGGCTTGTAATCCACTCAGATATGCGCACGCTCATTCATTGATGATAAGTCGATGTGATATCGTGAGATTTTATCAATGAAAAATGTCGAGTTTCCACGAGTCAGTGATGAGTAACACAACCTCGCTTGTAGCGCAGCGCAAGTTGGGTGCTTTCAAAGAAAGGGACCAGTTTCGTTAAAAATTTGCTGAAATTCTCTTCTCGGCCAGCACTAGCTTCGATCTGTATGGGACCGGTATCATCTCCTATGATCATCTATCCCCAAGAGATTGTGCTGTTGATGCTCATGTTTTTATTAGCTGACCGCACGACCGACAAAGGGAATAGAAAATGCAAAGAAATCAACACACATACACACAAGCACAGGCCGAGGTGATTTTTATTGTTGCTTACACAATCGGAGAGGCCCTTGGACACACCTTTTGGGCAATTGACCTGAACCCGCCCGTCGATTGGGAAGACAAGCAAACACTCAATAAAAACGAACAACGTGTTGTTGGTTGAGTTCGTGTTTTACGAGGTCATGCGATATCTTTGAATCTGCTTGTGCTTGACATCGCTTGGACTACTGTAGGTGAACAAGCTGTTGCTTGCGTTGACACGTACATGTAGATTAGCAGTCGGCTCGACATCAAAGTACTTGCGTAGATGTATACACCGTAATCAATGAACGAAGGGGCGTGATTTTGTGATGTTATCGTCTTGCAGTATCACAGATGGGTGATGTGAGCAGATCATCAGAAAATGGTCACTCTTTGCGGTATTTTGGGCTCCGGAATGGCGAATGCATGATTTGCTTTATTGTGCTACTCCGTATTATACCGGTCAACGGTACCCATGAAGCAAGGACCTTTGTCGGATGTGCTCATAGTCAAACACGGCTCAGACAAATCGTCACTTGGTATTGAGCTTGTGTTGTTTCAAACAAGTGATGATGATACACGCGTCCCAATGTAATGTAATACGCTGACACACAAAGCAACACTGCTTCGTCGGATCTACCTTTGTTGGGCTTATCCTTTCTGCTTTCTGCGAGAACCAAGCTTATTGGGTCACCAGTGTGCGCATACGCATAGCCGGAAATCCCGGTCTGAGCCCGGTACCGAATATGGACCCCATATTGTATGTACCTAATTGTGGCGTGCAGTGTGGTGATTACGTACGACTTTGCGTGCAACAACAGAGTCATCAACAAGCAAGATTTGAATCTCCATGTGCGTGTGCTGTGCATGCCATCATCAACAATTGTGTATTTGGGTCGCGATGTTCTCCCATTGTTTAAGGACCCCCGGGGCCAGTGAGCTCAAACAAAGCCACCCATCGTTGTTAATGGGTACCCTTTGTGACTGAAGATATGTTGAGCATTAGTTTGAGACATGGTGTACCCAATCTGGCCGACAACCAGGGTCAACAGCTTGTTGATGCCTCTGAGCACATTATTTATGCATGCGATGGTGCGGTGATGCAATCTTTGTGCTTTAATTGTTGCTTGTGGCTTGTGGGGCAGGCATGACGTGGTGATATAACTGGTGGTGGTGACACAGAACTGCTTTTTGAATGACGGATTTGTTGTTGTTTCCTGGGGGAGATTGAGAAAAAACATATGGTTTGGGTCGGGGATTGATTTGAAATGAACAGCAAGTTATTGAGGTCGCATTATCCCCTATGCAACAATTTTTTTGTCTTTACGGAAAAATACGAAAGATCGTTGCTTGTGTTATCATGCCCATTAGGGTGAACGGAATGCTGTCGCATGCACCGAACGCCAAACCACCACAAAATGAACAAAAGTCTCAATTGCATCAGCGTTCAATTCAACAACCAATATCTCTCCAATGCCCACCTATTCGCAATTTCAGACTACACTCTGATGGTGTTCCCCACATCGATGCAGGCGTGCATGTGTCTGTACGCATCCGCCCGTCGGATGCATGTCAATGGATTGCCGGACACCGTGCTCCGATGTGTGCATGAATGGCTCAGATATGACCAGGTACGCGGTTGGATTTGTTGTTTTTTTGGTTTGCGGTTGTGATGTTTCACTGTTGTTCAACGGAATCTTGTGTGAAAAAAGATTACAACATGTATAGTAACACTACGCCAACACGAGCCCGATTTCGGACGTGGCAGATAGTGAAACATTCACACATACATAGCTGCTAATTTGGAAAATGTTAAAGTAAAACTACGCCAACACGAGCCCGATTTCGGAGCTGGCAAAATGGTGAAACATTCATGACGTGGCTGCTGATTTGGGAAACGTTACACGGGGCAACAACAGGAGCAGAGATTTCTCTTTCTTTGCTCATCCCCCCCCCCCACGGCCCCCAATACAACGTTATGCATGAGGATTTTCTCTTTCTATTCGTTTTGTGAGCACACCACCTCCGAAATCGGGCTCGCGTGGGCGTAGTTCTCCAATCAAGAATGCTTCATTCTTTTACAGAACCTATTGCGCACGGCTGCCGAAGCGACCATCCTTGCACCGGCCCCAATGTTGCCCGGCGATTTCTCGCCACCGCCATCGGCTTCGTCCAGCTGCCACGCTGTGGACAGTTGTCAATCGGGCTGTGCGCAAGGTTGCGAGAGCATGAGCACTACGAGCTCGACTGCCTTGTTCGATCAGGCAATGGACATGTGTCGCACCCCGGCGGCGACAGGCACCGGCAGTCAACACGCGTGTGTCTGGCAGATGGGCGGACTGACACCCACGGATGTACAGGATGTATTTGTTTAGACGATCGTTGTTGTTGTTGGGCATTGATTGATTGATTAGTATGTATTTGATTTGATTTTTTGGTGTACAGTTCAAACTCTTTATGGCGCGCGATGCATGTAGCAAATATTTCTGTGACCAAAATTTCCTAATGCCCGACCATGTCACTGTGAAGAAGGGGAACTGTATTGAAATCAATTAAACCAATTACCCAACAGCAGCACTGTACGTTTGTGTGTACAAATACTGTGTTATGCATAGCCTATCGATTATGTGAAACGTGCTACGATATAATACGATGCTGCTATTTTTGTGAAAATGCCTCGATTTTGAATGTTGTTTAGGTACTGGATTGTTTCTCGTTGCTTGCTGCTTTGTGTCTACGTGTATTGTTTGGCACCATGTTTTAACCACGTTTCTTGGGTCCCTGCAATTCAAAATACCCATTGCGTTCTTTGGACCCAACAACGGTTTACTTGTGGTGTCACACGGGTTTTGTGTGCGGTGGCGATTTCTGATTTTGATTTTTTTACTTTATTGTCCGATTAAAATTAGGCGGCCCGACTTGGCTCATCTGTCCAGCTATGAATGTTGGCTTCGGCGCTGTTTTATTGTCATATAAAAATCTAGGTAACAATTTTATTAATAAATAATAATTATTATTAATTAATTAGTTTGAGTAATATTTTTTGTTCGATGTCCGGGTCGTGAAACTTTGTCGAGTTTTTTGCGTATTTTCTGTCTTACTGCCTGCCCGTTGTACTTAAGGTGCATTTCAAAAGTACTATTGGGCGCTAAACAGACTTAATTCACATTTTTAACGGGTTAGGGTTTTTATAACGTTTTACTGGTTTTATTGTCTGCGTTTATTCGGTCAAATAGCATATTGCTATAAACTTGTAAATGGGCCGGCTAATTTCTGTCTGCGATGAATGCAGTATACATATTATTTTGTTGGTGTGATTTGTCGCAGTCCATTTAGGTATTGTACTATATTTACTGAAAAATGCCAAAAAAGTTGTAAAATATTCCTCAAGCCTACTAACAAACAACCCACATCATAACCATATCATATCATGCGTGTATAGCCGAATTACCTATGATTATACCGTTTTGTTTGGCTGAGAATCCTAAATGTAAAAAGCGATTATATATCCGCTCGTATGCTTATTTAGTCGAAAATGCTAAAAACTAGTGATACTAATTTGTGAATGCATGCACAGAGGTTTGGGGGAAGCATGGAATGTTTTTGCGTGAAAAAATTCAGTTTATTTATTCAATCGTAACCTTTAGCTACCCCAATCTTCTGTGACTATCTTTTTTATCTTTATGTAAAGTTTGTGGATCTACAAAAATGTCGTGGGCTACTTACAGCTTACTGCCCTCAATTTTGTTATATTTGCGTGTGCATGCTACATTACAAACTCAAAACTCAACAAAAATTCATGGTACGATTTTCAAGTATTTCCGCGTTTTTTGTTCTTTTGCGATGCTTTTGATTTTCGTGCATTTCTGCTGATTTTTTGCCTCTTGTAATATTCTTCTGGGCATATCAACCATCTTTGGGTTATTTTTTTTGACTTACTGATGTTTAATGCAATTCTGCAGATTTCGAGCAGTCTGGTTATTGTCTCAGACGTGTATGTTATTTTACTGGTTCGCACGATAGTTACTGATCTCTAAAACCAACTAATGTAACTGTTTATTTACTCATTCAATTTTTGTAGGTAAACTGCCTAAATCTGGTCTCTGAGCTCAATCTTAGTCATGAGAATGCATTACGTTTTGTCCACCAAATCTACCTGCCTAAACTTGGTCTCCGTTATCACAAAACTGGTTGTATTTTGCGTTTTGGGTTTTTTTTGAAAGGTGCGCACTGTATCGCATTTTCTATCAATTTTGGATTATCACTTATTTTTCAAGATGTTCTTTTGAATGTAATTCATGATCATATACAAATACGGTATTACAATATTGAAACATTATATTTTGTATTGATGATCAAAGTTTGAACAACAGCGTTGCATGAAGTTATGCGGCGTTATTTTTTTCATGAAGTTTGAAAAATTCGTCAACTACTGAAAAGAAAATACCTATTTTCTTCGGTGACGGCTTTTCAAAGTTCATTTGCACGATTTTCCAAGCTTATTGTCGAATACTTTAATTGGCAATATATTGTACGTTTGTTGCGTTGTGTTGTTATGCAAAAATTACAATGTCCCAAGAATGGGAGAATAAAAAAAGGATTCGTTTCAAAACATGATCCTTTCAGCTTCATTCCACGCGGACTACATGTATTTTTGCACGATCAAATCACAGCGGGCCAATAAAAAGTAATACACTATAATATAATAATAGTACAGCGTGTTGGCAAATCAAAATGAAATAGACTATAACAGAAAATCACTCGTTTCTTGGATAACGTTTGGTTAGTTTCTATCAAATAAATCGATGAGAACTGTTCCATAAACATTAAACAATGAAGTGGAATGCTCTAATCCGATCCAGTAAAAATTTTCGAAAATCGGCATGAATTACAAATGCAAGCTTGTGAATAGAACTAACACAGACGAAAACCGAAACATAAATTACCCATCACCCAGGAAACAATGTGAGAACAGAATTCTGTAGAAAACCAATATTGCAAATTGCGCGACCACAGGTTGAACACAGAATACGAGCTTTATTCATCAAAATGGTACTCCATCGAACCCTGTTAAACGATAGCGGGCGCATTATTCCGGATTGCATTAGCCTGCTAGTAAAATATAAAGGTAAACCACACCAGCATGAGCTCGATATCGCAGCTGGCAGAATAGTGAAACATTCAAACGCGGCTGCTGATTTGGGAAATGTTACACGTTGAAGAATACAAAATGGAGCATGATGATTTTCTCTTCCTATTCGTATTGAATACACGCTAGCTTCGAAATCGGGCTCGTGTTGGTGTAGTTTGCCTTTACAAGTTATTAAAACATAGGTGTTTCGCACCACATACAGCACATGGTATTGAAGCGCCCCACTGCCCTTGACAAAACTTGATTCCATAATATCAATCAAAGCCGTGTACGTACGAGTTCAGGAACCTGGCTCGCTTTATACAAAACAAAACCGAATTATCCATATACAAAAAGTGCAAATGAACACAAATTTAATCCAACGGATGGTGCACGATTTTTCCGCCGTGTTCAAAGATTTCGGCGGCGATTTTGCTCATGTTTGCCCAATCTTCGTTGTGAGTCGGTGACCGAATATGAGCCAGATTGAGCAGTGCACGTTCGGTGGACTGAAAGTGATTAGTGGAAATAATGATTGTTTGTTTATTGCTCTCAGTGACGCATAAAACCATGCACGTCAATTAGTGATAGAAGCAAAGTTACAAAACCAGGTGGGACAATTACGGAAAAAATGAAACCGAAAATGAAAAAAAATGAAGTGAAAATAATGATTGTGTCACAAATGGCAACTAAGCAACATTCGCTTAAATTGTCTGCTTTAGTCTGCGCGTGCGTAACGCACAAAATCAGAATTAGCTTGAACTACTAAAAATTGCGACAAAATGGATTATCCATTTTGTCCATTATCGGAAACCGGAATATCCATGACAGAGTAGTAGATATGGTCACACGATGCTGCAAATTGACTTGATTTCGTGTCAAACCAATGCTGGCTGGTTGTTGTCACCGGCGCTTTGAAATTTACGCCCAGCCCAGGGAGGGACAATGCGCTGTGCTGCTCCAAGAATCTTTTACGACAAACACAAAACCAAGTGAAGAAATGAGCTAAACAATTAGATGTGCTGTCTAATGAATGGAAACGAAAAACCTAAAATTAGAAGATTAAAAAAATCAACCAATTTTTACAACGCCCTGTTGTGTACAAGCGGCAGGGCAAAGTGGACACAGCGCAGCTATCGAGCACTTTTTTTCACAAAACAATATTTCGCAGAAATATATAAAAAAGAGGCTCTTGCATTACGAAAAAACACCCAAGCAAGCAGGTGTCATGGACAAAACAGCGGTCTTTGAAAGACAGCAGCCACAGCCACTGGAGTGCAAATAATATTTGCCAGGGGTAGGGTAGGCCTAAGCCCAGCACCAGGCCCAATCCTGACGGCCAAGGCAAGTGCATTCATCAGTAGCCGCCGTTTTCTCACTCGCTGTTTTGTCCGTATCCCGCCAGCAAGCAGCACCAACCTGTCTGACAAACGTGCTGGTCATCAACTGTTCCGTCTGCGCACTGGGCGCTGCTTTCTTCAGCGACGCGGTGCACCGCGACAGCACGCATACTTGACTGTAGATTTCGATCGCTGCTTCAGCCAGACGACGCAGTTGGTTTTGCTGGTCTGAAATAGGGCCCGTTGTTGTGGGACGGGACGACGCATGAGGTGACACATTGGGGTGATCGGATTAAATCTGTCGCAGTAAATGTGACAAGGCACGGTTGTATATCGTTTTTAGATGTACAAATGCATGCCCCGAACTTCAAACAGGTTTGTCAGCTGTCTGCCGGGTACTGGGAACAATGTTTGTTTCGTAAATGCCCGGGCATCAGTAAATGTGAACCATCAACGGTAAACCGATTAAAAAAACGGTTAATAGTTTTGTCATCAAATCATATCGTCAAATAAAGTCGTCGAACAAGCAATAATACATGAGCCCGGCATGAGCGCGAACGTAATACATGTGGTTTGACGACAAAATGTGACGACATGATTTGACGACATTACTATAAGCCAAAAAACGCCAACTAACCAATCACACCCTTTCCGTGCGTTATCAGCATGTGTTCCACGCATCCACCGAATGCGTCCATACATTTTGAGGTCTGAAACATCAGAGAAAATCAAGCGCGGCACTTTTAAATTCGGTGATTGGATCGAAGCGGTTTCGGTTGGATCACAAAATCTGGTTCGATTCGAACACCAAGTTTGATACCGGCCAATATTTATCAGGTCGTCTTATTTATTATTTATTCGATTTATTTAGCCATATCGATGTCAGACTTGGCGATCGGATGTGACTTGCCTTGGTAGCCCGTTTTTTTGCATTAAGGATATTAAGACATTTACTGGAGCCACTACATACGTCCAGCTGATTAGTTGTTCATGTGAGGTCGGTTGCCCGTTTTACGGTGGATGAAATTAGTGGCATCGTCAAATTTCTTAATATCCTTAATTCAGAAAAGTTACGCGACCAAGGCAGGTCACATCCGATCCGATCACCAAGTTTGATATCGCTAACATATTCTGAAAAAATTGACAAAACAACCGACCATTGCGGCGGAATCATTCAGCGACTCATGCACATGTTCAGCGAACGACGGGCCACTCGCCAGACCAACCGTTCTGAAAAAAATAATACATATTCGAATTTTTTTGGAATTCAGGTTCATGTTTACACCACTGCAAGCGTGAAACATCAGAGCAAGCGCTACGATGCGCACTGGTTCTCGAGTGGACCATGAATGCGACTGACTGGTTGATGTTTCACGTGCTGTATATCAAAGGAACATGGTCGGACAACGACCGACCTGGTCACGCGTTTGCCAGCGAATTCAAACAGAGCACCGAAATTCGAGGCCGGTGACTTGAGCGCCTTCTGCACTTCCCGCAGATGACCACCGGCGTACTGAAATTGAAATTGTAAGATTTTTCGCGAGACATGCTTGTTCGTCAGCATGTACGAAATCACTATTTCGATCTTACATGCTTATTTTATGACGCATACGCTCACAAAGATCGTCGATCGTTATTTGCATAGTTACGTGAGAATTTGATTTATTCCGCCTTGTTACGTTCAGCATGGCTAGAGAACCTGTTCCAGACACCATGTGCTGACATGTTTGCACTCATGCTGCTTGCCTCATCTCTCGATACTTAGGCAAACAAACCAGCCAGGAAAATACTTTGGCTGTTAATACATGCCTATTTTACACCTGCACCGCGTGTTATTTAGGCCGAATTCACAATGCAAGCGCGTTTGCGCATCAACCTGGGTGTACTTCACCATTCCATGCTGACGCGCAAGCACGCAAATGCGTATGCATTGTGAACGTTGTTCGTACTTTTTTTCGCAAGTAGTCGGCCCACTCTCAGACTAAGTATTGTCTATGGGTAACAGTGGCAGGTGACGTTCTAAAAATATTCACGACGTGCTTCTGCTTACGTTGCATCATCAATTTATTCTGGGCAAAGCCATGCTTTCTCGGGAAATAAATTCCGGGCATCATGTTTCTTTATGTCTCACAATAACACGGGGCTCTGTCTCCGCGAGCAGTCCAAAAACCAGTCTATCAGATTATCAAAGTTAAAAATTACCACCACACAACACTCTCCGCATGGCAAAGTTTTGCGCTCACGCAGTACAGCAAGGCAGTCTTAACTAGATAATATCAGCGTCTGGCTATAAACGCTGTTGCAGTCTCTCCTCTTATCATCAATGTTATGTTTTGTCTGTACGAAGCTATGGCAAAAAAATTTCCCTGGAAATTGTCCTGGAATAGCCGAGGTGCGGTGGACCATGTTTATTTGATTTCAGTTTCTCTTTCTACAGTGCACATCAGGATCTAGTACGTAACTTGATGACTTGCGTAAAAAGTTGCTAGGATACGTTTCACTAATGAAGTTGAGAGTGTCTTTCCGCAAGCTTCTATGGTGATCTACCGTGTTAATTCATTTAATAACCGTGGCACGATCTCTAGTCTCTATTAGTGGTGTCGTTGAGAAATCGAAATTTTCCCATACCCAGCCCAATTTTCGGGAAATTTCCCATACATATACCCCCAAAAATCAAAAATTTCCCATACCAGGGGGGTTTTCCAAAAACTCAAAAATTTCCCATACCCGAGGGTGGGGGTTTTGAAAAAAATGACCCCAAAAATCTTCTAAAAGTGCCAAAATTGGTCTAAAAAGTGCTTAAAACAGAGTTTTCTTGCGGCAACAAGCGATTTTTGACATTTTTGGACGAAAAATGGCCAATTTTGGTACTTCTCGGGGTCAAAAAGTCATTTCTTAGGGGTGCTTGTTCCAAAAGTGAAAAATTTCCCATACCCCATACCCCCGGCCGATTTCCTATACCCCATCCCCGGGGGGTTACCCCCCACCCCCCCCCCCCCAACGACACCACTGGTCTCTATGCTTGCAATTTTCTCTCCTTAGATTTCGTTGCGCAAATGTACAGAATCCCGGAAGTTACATGGGCTCCAACCGAATTCGTAGCATTTCATTTTCATGCTTTGGTTGATTCAACTCCTGTTAGCGCCCATGCCCAAGTCTATTTGAAATGGCGTATGCAAAAACATACAGACAGAGACAGGTAAGTAGGTTATGCTTGCAGTAAGTGCATGCACTCTCAAGCCAGTGGTAACCTAACACAATTTCCAAAGCGACAATATGTACATACTGTATGCGCCTACCTGTCTGACATATACCTACCCTGGACGCAAGGTGTAAGCGCTGTTAGCAAAGTAAACCCAATAAAACGCGACACTGGCATGGCAAGCAAGCAAGCCAGTTGCTAGCTCCAAGTCTCCCCCGGTGGTTTGTGTCCAACGGCCCAGAACTGACAGTCTCAATTTCTGATGTAATGAAAAAGCTGGCTGCCACCGCTTTGCAGTCTATATCCGATTCATGTTCCATTTGTCAAACGAATAATTCTGTACAGCCCGTCATAATCCAGGATCCGGACTCCGAAAATAACGGTAAGTACGAACTGCATGTGTGTGCGTGTTCATATTGTCATCACAGCTGTTCCGTCGTGTCTCGGTCTTTTTCTTGGCTTGAATGACGTAACGAGCTCAAGCGTCTCTGGGAACGATTTGAATTAGCGTAGAAAAAATTGTTCTGTTGTGTTTGTTTTTTGATTGTTAATGCAGAAATGAGCAGTGGATTGTTTTATTTTGGAGCAAAATCGAAGTTGTCCTTTGCAGATACGCTGCCAAAAGCGGCACCATCAAAACATACAAGCAATAGTCGATCAACTAGTGGTACTAAATCACAAGATTACGATCAAACATTCCATAATCACCCATCTCCCCAATCCGAAATGTCTGCGTGCAATTCCAAAGCGCACATCGGCAAACCAGCGCCGGGGTTCAAAACCAACGCCGTCGTTAATGGAGAGTTCAAGGAAGTCAGTCTCAACGACTACCATGGCAAATATGTCGTGCTATTCTTCTATCCACTAGATTTGTGAGTTCGGTTTGGTTCAACTTCCAGACATAAAGGCAAACTACACCAACACGAGTCCGATTTCGAAGATGGCGTGTATTCAAAACGAATAGGAAGAGAAAATCATCATGCTCCAGTTTCTATTCTTCAATGTGTAACATTTCCCAAATCAGCAGCCACGTCAGAATGTTTCACCATTCTGCCAGCTGCGAAATCGAGCTCATGTTGGTGTAGTTTGCCTTTACATTCAAATCCTCTGTACAATGACAGCGCAGCTGATCGGGTGGGTTTTCCTCCGTATCTTGAGAAATGTTTGTGTACGAATGTGGTCAGAGAAAACTGAACAGAAAACTTTATTCACAACAACGACATGTTCTAGCCCTTCTCAGCGCTCAGATGCGGTGGACCTTGAAATGCAGCACAATGTTGACACCATTCTTTAGCAGGAATCTGCCGTTCCGATTAATTCACCATACAAAAGGTGTGGAGGCGAAAAAATAATCGCAATTTATTCTTCTCCAGCACGTTCGTGTGTCCGACGGAGATCATTGCGTTCAGCGATCGAAGCGACGAATTTCGCAAGATCGGATGCGAGGTGCTTGCAGCGTCGACCGATTCGCATTTCTCACATTTCGCATGGTTAGATTTGCTAGTCGATTCCAAAAATTTTTGTGCATTTGGTCCAGTTTTAACTCATATTTCCAAACATCGATTGAGTTATCCTGCGCCTTGGTTTAGTAAATTTCTAATTTGGTTGCCTCATGCATTTTTTTACAAACGCAGGGAAACTCCCGTTCGAAGTCGAGGCGGGCAACAGCTCAACACAAGACTGCGTGTTGAGCTTGTTGCCTGCCTCAACTTCGAACGGGAGTTTCCCTGCGTCTGTAAAAATGCATGAGGCAACGAAATTAGAAACTTACTATATTGCAGGACGCAGCAATCGCGTAAACAAGGCGGAATCGGCGAGATGAAGATTCCGCTGTTGGCTGATACGAATCACAAGATCAGCACCGATTATGGCGTGCTCAAGGAGGAGGACGGCATTGCTTATCGGTTGAGTTTTTTCGTGGAATGAGATATTTTTGAGACGTGTTATCTTTGGAGACATCGCGCAATTAGGAAGAGAAGACAGCGCCTAAGCCCATTCCACCCTTGTTTATGGTGACATACTGTATTTGGTCGAGTGAGACACCGATCACAAAAAGACGAACACTGTATTCATTCACTATTCACCAATCAGGCATCTGATGGCATATTACTCATAAAGCAGAGAATAAATTGTGGTTCACATTCGTGGCTTGGGCCCGATTTCACACCACACCGAGGGCCACAATAGAGTGGGCAGAATAACACAAATCTCTTTTTTTCAGGGGCTTATTTATAATCGACAACAAGGGTGTGCTGCGTCAGATCACGATCAATGACCTACCAGTAGGGCGGGATGTCGATGAAACATTACGTTTGGTGCAGGCGTTCCAATTCACGGACAAACACGGAGAAGGTCGGGTAGAAGATGGATTTCGAAGTTCTTTAATCTTCAACGTTTCCACGTCTCTGCATCAAACACTTGCGAAATACACAGCGTCACCATTAGTGGCACTGCTTGTTTTACGACGTTGTCTTCGAGAACCACTCAATCACGTCAATCATTCAATTCGTGGCTCCAGCATCAGCAAATTATAAACACACACACTACCGTTCGGTTCGGACACAACAAGAAGTCAAATGCCGATTCAACAGCAGATTATTTGGTTCTATCTGTTTATGCGATGGGACATATCAGCACACTCAGTCAACACGCAATCCAAAATTTTCATTATTTAGTCTGTCCGGCGGGCTGGCGACCGGGCAAAGACACGATCAAGCCAACAGTGAAGGCGTCAAAGGATTATTTCGAGCGATCGAGCAGCGCAAAGTCGAACAAAACGGCCTTGTAACGGCAAGTAACGGTTGGTATCGAAGTTGAAAGTATCGGTCTCGGTTTGTGATTCACGATAATCCATTATCTAAATCCTTGAGGACCAAACAATACCACTCATATTTTGATAATTCAGTTCAAAACGTAGGCAAAATGTCCAGTTATAGCTATAGATGTCACAAAGCACCCATCTGTTTGCGAGCATCTGCTTCAATGAGCATTCATCATATCATAATTATTACTTACTGGTTAACTATTAAAAGTTATTGTTTTTTGTTCTATTTCCCATGAAAACAGGACGCAGCCACAGCACCAAATAAATAACGCTGCAAGTCTCGCTCACGTTCTTGACAGAACATTTTTCAAACAAAAGAAAAAGCAACGAATTCCAAAAGAAACGAATGACGAACCTGCAGTCCAGTGAGCGAGATGAAAAGTCTGAGAATGTCGTTGGCGCCCTCGAAAATGCGGAAGATTCGGAGGTCGCGCTGAACTCGCTCGAGACCCGGCTCTTTCATGAAACCTGAGATCAAATGGGGAAACGTTCACATTTTTCCTTACAACAATTGTATTACACTCTACGAACACCAGTAGTTTCCTGCCTTGAACTTATAATACCCAGTAAACCCTAACTGACTAGTTCGGATCGGAGACAAAAAATAGTTCACAGAAAATACTCTGTTGAATAAGCATCACACACCCATGCCGCCATGGATTTGAATAGCTTCGTCGCACACTTGCCAGGCATTCTCCTGAAACATTTTGTGAACGTTTAGCGACCGCATAACACGTCATCATAAATTAAGCGATTTTACACCATGAAACTCACCGAACAAACAATCTTCCCAATCGCAGCTTCCAGCTGATAATCCTGCACGCCTCTGTCCATCAAACCACTCAGCATGTAGGTGATCGACTGGAAAGATTTTTAAGATCTGTTCCAGGAATTTGCTTCTTTTTTTCATGCCAAATGTTCGAGTGATACCTCGGTGACATAATGTTTCAACGCCATGGTCGCAATCTTTTCCTGAATGTCGCCGAAATCCTTGAGTTTTCTGCCGAACTGCGTGCGTTGCGATGCAAAGTCGACCTGAGCGATTATGGTATATTAATCTTTTGCGATCAATAAAAGAGAAATTCGAACCAACAAAACATAAACAGACGCTATCCCAAAAAATGACTAACGGCCATTTTCATACAATGCGTAATGGTACCGGTCATGGCCGCTGGAATGCCAAACCGACCGTTGTTGAGAATATTGACTGCCACTTTGAAACCCTCGCCTTCTTCTGCAAAACAGAACACGATTATTTATAAAGGGCATTATAAAGCCAATTCAAGATCATGAAGAGGACTCTCTCTCACGATCTCGCACCACACGTGGTTATTTCATTATCACTGATGATTAGGGTTAGAGAGATGTCGGGTGTCAGGTGCCGGGTGTCGGGTGCCAAAAAAGTGTAGGTGTCGGGTGCCTCCAGGTGTCGGGTGTCGGGTTTTTTGGGACCCGACACCCGACACCCGACACTTACGGTTCAAAACATCAGTTTTGCCGAGAAAAGAATTTTGAGAGAAAATTTTCTTCGAACCAAATGTTTCCGAAGACGCAGAATGTGTCATTTTGGTGTTTATTTTGTGTGAAAATACTTGAATTCAGTCACTTGATCCAAAAAATTGCACTAATAGTGCGAAGGAGCAAAAAGTTGCCTGTTTTTGGTCCAAAACAGGTGTCGGGTTTTTTCCAAAAACTAGATGTCGGGTGTCGTTTTTTTGGAACTGTCGGGTGTCGGCTTTTTTTCTCAAATGTCGGGTGTCGGGTATTTTCAGATGTCGGGTGTCGGCTGTCGGCTGTCGGGTACCCCCCGACCTCTAACCCTACTGATGATGTACCATCCAACGGCCCATTTGGTCAAACAGGATTAAACGGGGAAAACCAACTGCTGTCACACAACTCACTTCCTAAGAATTTGAGCAAAACAGATTAATTACAACCAACGAACTTCCAAGCAGGTTCTCTTTCGGCACTTTCACATTATCAAAGAACACTTCAGCCGTATTCGAGCCTTTGATGCCCATTTTCTTCTCCGGTGGCCCGTTCGAAACGCCACCAAAGCCGCGCTCGACGATGAACGCGCTCACTTTTTGTTTCGTTTCGCCCGATTTGGTTTTGACCTCGGTCTGGAAAGCTTTTAAGCGATGAATCTAACGAAATAGTGGTAGCATATGAAGCGACCTGGCGGCAAAACGTTTGTTGATCCGCACGATCAGAAAATGTGGACAGAAACATGAAAACAAGAAAATGTTAGCTTTAGCTTGTTTTGGTTTTTAATCAAGGAAGTTCCCAGAGTTGCATTGATGCATGTAATCCAACCGCATAAATTACACCAGTGTCGAAACATTCACGGATGCGCAACAAATACTATCATTCAAACCTGAGCAAATACTGTGAAAACTTCCGCAAATCCGCCGTTCGAGATCCACATTTTGCTGCCATTGAGAATGTAGTGCTGGCCATCTGGTGATAATTCGGCTTTGGTTTTGATCGACTGAAAAAAGTCAAGTCAAACATCTTTTCTCAAATTTTATTTCCAAAAAAGCAGAACCCAACAAACGTTAGCGTCAGAGCCAGCCGTGGGCTCAGTGAGACAGAAGGCGGCAAATTTTCGGCCCGTAGCAAGATCGGGCAAGTATTTCTTCTTCTGCGCTTCGCTTCCGTACAGCAGAATGCCTTTGTAGCCGATAGACTGAATAGGTAGTCAGTCAATTTATTCAAACAATTAGTCAAAAGAATGAAGTGCAGCACACACACAGAATTTGACTTCAAAATATTGTTGCAAGATCTTTTATCACTCGTTGAACCAACTAACGGCCGCCCAACCCCCGAATTATCGATACGCGACAAAGTACAATCAAACCTCCACCCACATAATCAACGCAACGAAATCGACTATTCTGTTCACCATGAAAAACATTCACCATGTGGAAGTAGAGTACATGACAGCGTTATGCACCTAAATTTGGGCGCCGATCGCTTGTTCGCAAAGTCATAATTATATGGAGAAGAGAGATTCACCATGTGGAGGTCCACATGTGGGCGCGGTGCAAACCCAAATATCTGATGTTTCACCAGAAATAAAAAAATACAAACAATCTGACCTGATGCGCGCCCATGACAACACCAAGCGCCAGGTCATTAGCGCCGACAATTTCGGCCAACCTCGCCATCTGCGTATTGTTCATGCCTGGAGGGGAGATAAAAAAATTATCAGAATTTATCGCTGTGAAAAATTTATTTTCCAGATTTCTTCCCCCAACCGACCAGCGCCTTCGTATTCAGGCGGCACAACAGCGCCAAATGCTCCGAGTGCTGCGAATTGTTCGTAAACTTCCTTCGGAATCGTCTCGTTTGCGTCGTTCGCCGCTGGATCGTTCACTTCCTGCAAGACAACAGCATTTGGAAAACGTGCGCTCTCCGCAATTGCATTCTGAGATTGTGCGAATGCGAAAATACACGCTTGTATTTCTTTTCGACATCCGATGTCGTTGATCACCACCTGTGTTGGAGGTGGGGGGTTTGGGGGAGGGGGTAGCCCCCAGTACAGTAGGTATCCCCTCGCCTGGTACAGTAGGTATCCCCCCGATGTCTGGCATGGTACAGTAGGTATCCCTCCCTATTTTCACCCCGGTACAGTAGGTATCCCCCGATTTTGTCCCAAAAGTGCCAATTTTTGACCAAAATGGCCAAAATCAGTGGTTTTTACCTCAAATTAACCAAAATTCGCACTACGTTTTCACACGATTCCACACATAATAAACACATTAAAAATTTTTACCCAACAACCTAACCCCCCAACCTATACTTGCGGGCCGGAAAAAAACCGTTTTTTTTCGGAAAAAAACCGAAAAAAAAACCGTTTTTTTCCGAGGCCCGGAAAAATACGTTTTTATTTTTCCGGAAATTTTTCCAAGTGGCAACTTTTGGAAAAAAAACGTTTTTTTTTCCAAAAATTTCTGAAATATTTTCAAGGGTTACGAAAGGATGTTGTCAAAACTAATGTAAATCGGTGCTAAACAGTTCAAAATGAGCACTTTTTAATCTCCAAGTGCATTTTTAGCATGTTTCAGGCCATTTCCCGACAAAATTTTCTCCAAAATAGGCGTTTTTGGACCATGGATATCCTTAAGTACTGGAAAAATATTTGGAAAAAAAAAACGGTTTTTTTCCGAAAAAAAACGGTTTTTTTTCCAAAAATATATTTTGCGGAAAAATACGCAAGTATACCCCAACCCCCTAGGTACATAACCCCCCTCCCAGGCCATCGGCTCTGGTACAGTAGGTATCCCCCCTCTCCGAGCGCGGTACAGTAGGTATCCCCCTCCAGAGTACCTCCAACACTGATCACCACAACTTTACCGCACATGCTTTTTGGGCCACGACAAATTGTTGTCAACAAGTGATCTGTTCTTGTTTGAACTTATGCAAGAAATCTAGAAAAAAAATAACTTTCACAAAAAAAACACCGCGAACTTCGAAGAACTTCTCGGTCGGCCCGAGAATCATGTGCAACATTTCGCGTTGTTCGTCGTTGAGAACGTCGGGAAATGGGAAGCACGACGACGGCACCAGACGACCGCGGAACAGATTCATCACGTACGACCCGGACTCCTGCAGCAATTCATGTGCAGCTGCGCGGTGACGTTTCAAAGTGAATTATACTATCCAATATTGTTCTTATTCACTTTTGTCAAGTTCTATACATGGGAATACTACATATAAACTACTATTGACCACTTCACCTTCACTCTGTTGGCATGATGTCTGAAATCTCGAAACACGAGCGGTGGGAATTAATCAGAACTTCTTTACAAAATTCAATGGTCCCCTCCACCCAAAAAAACTGTTGTGTTGTTACCTGCGTATTGCATCCACATAAATGAAACCCGGACATGTCGGTTTCTTGAATTATTACGAAACAGAAACAATTTTGAATCAAGCAACAGCGAGTTCGGCTACAAAAAAAATAACATTTTCAACTTCAACAACACCAACCACGACCGGGCGTTCGTGTCGTTTGGCCACTTTTTGCTCGGGCGCGGCTGCGGCGGCGGCGGTGGCGAGCGAACGACTGAAACGACTGAGAGTCAGTTTTTGATCTTGATCATCATTCTGGCTATTGGGTGATATGCAAGCGCAAAGAGCAACTCTGTGCGGTAGGGTACATAAATTTTTAGGGCACGTTTTTTGTTTTCCCACTTGAGAACGAGCGACGAGGATCCAGATGCAAAACTTCTGCAAGGCCGCAGCGGCCTGGGTGCTAAAATGACTTTTTTCCAAGTTTGGATCTTCCCCCTCCCACCAGGTGGTTACGTCTACGTCTGTTCCCCTTCCAAAAAAAGTTGGGTACCATCTGTTCCCCCCTCCAGACCAGTGTAGTTCCTGGTCCGGAGGGGGAACAGGCGGTACTCCCTTTTTTCGGAGGGGGAACAGACGTACCTACCTGGGGGGGAAGAGGGAGGACCCAAATTTGGAGAACAGTCATTTTTTAGGTAGAAAATTTGGCTCATTTTTTGCCCCTTTTTGGAAAAAAATCTTTATAAAAATTGTATTTTGGCGATTTTTAACGGCATTGACAAAAAATCACTCACTTGATGCCTAAAAATGCTTATTTTAGGCCTAAATTTGGCTATTTTGGGCAAAAATTGGGGAAGCTGACGTACCCGGAGAGGGAACAGTGGGGCAGGCGTACCATCAGCGTAGTTCCTGGGGGGACCCCCCTAAGGCACACTAATTTCCCCGACCAAGGTACACTAGTACACTAATTTCCCCTCCGGGTACATATTTTTATGCCTAAAATGGCCATTTTTAGGCCTAAAATGCGTAATTTTTAGGTCAATGTTCTCAAGAGTCGCCAAAATACCCTTTTTATGAAGAATTTTTTCCAAAAAGGGGTAAAAATAGGTCAAATTTTCTACTTCAAAAAGTGACTTTTTCCTGATTTTGGGTCTCCCCCTCCCCCCTAAGGATACCATGGAGGAAGAACAGACGTATAGTCCACCCACGAACTCATGAGACGACTTATTTTGAAGTTGACTTCAACGGATCCAATAATGTTCCGGTTCCACGTATTTCGGAAATGAAAGAAAGAGAAACGCATGCATTTTTTAAAAACACGCTCTCCACCTCGGTGCGTAAATTCCCTTTTGACTCCCAAAACATTTGTGTGTTGAACCACGTTGCTGTTCGCGCAAGCACGCAACAAATTGAGGTCAGCCAGCTGGAACTTGTCATCATGTCTCTCGGTCCAATCTCTTTCTTTTGTTTGTAAAACCCCGAGTAACCGGCGCATTTTTGAATCTGGCCAAGCAAGCTTTAAAAATAGTCGTCTCATGAGCACGTGGCTGGACTATACCCGAGGGGGACCCCCCTACACTCGCAGAGGTGGGAATCGGGCGGGTTACCTCGGCCCGGCCCGGCCCGACGAGGTCCTGGGGTCGGCCCGGCACGACAGTTCGGGCCGGGAAGTCCGGCCCGGTCTGATTTTTTTTCGGCCCGACTTTTTCTGATGATATTTTGAAGAAAATTTTTTGGTGCAAAAATTACAGTTTTTGTTTAAAAATACCTGAAAATCATAGAAGTCGGTCCAAAGCTGCTGAATAGCAAGAAATTTTGGCTAATTTACCGTAAAAAATCACGACTTTTTATTGAAATTCGATAATGTCGGGTCTTTTTGGGCCGACCATCCCGGCCCGGCCTGGCCCGACATTCCGAAAAGCCGGCCCGACCCGACGTTCGGGTCGGGCCGGCCCGATTCCCACCTCTGCTACACTGCTCCAGACCAGAAAATGCACTGCCCGCTTCCCGAGTACCTCCAGGGAACACAGATTTGATCAGAAGAAAATTGGTCAAAAGAAATCGGGCAGGACCGAGTTTCTCAACGGTCGGGAAGCCCGGGCCGGACTTCGCGGCCCGACCTGGTGGGGGGGGTGCTGCTGCGGGCCTGTTGACACCTCTGAAATGCAACAAACCTGCCACATCGAACCATAGCGCGACTTCCAAATTTCAAGAGCGTCACAGCAGCCGTGTGCGTTGCCATGTTTATGCCAAATGCTTGTCAGAAGAACCAGAAGACAGGGGTGCGGTGCGGCGGTGCGAGTTCACCTCACGGTTGTTTGTTGTTGTAGTGGCTGGTTGAAATGGGCGGACAGGGCAGACCAGATCAGACCGAATTTGCCCTTCTTAGCAACCCAGCCTGAAAAGTCAGTCAATGCAGTTGGATTCACACCATATTCTACCTACCTACACCAGCATTCTGAGCATCGGCAGAAAAATTTGACCCTCCAAATTTTCAAAGGGATCCATTTCCAATGATATCCAACAGAGATTAAGATCGGCACGGGCCGGGATTTTGGACTTTCGGCTCGGGCCGGGCCGGAGATTTGGAGGTTCGGGCCGGCAAGTCCGGCCCGGCAAGAATTGCTCAAATTTCAAGCCAAAACCAGCGTTTTGGATGGACCAAAAATCTCCAAAACATCGCGTATACGCACATTTTTTGCGGCACCCAAATGGACCCGGTTCACAGAAAGTTCACAAACATGGTTCCCCAAGAAGGGTGGCTGTGGCTACTTTGGCGGGGCGGGTAGGGTACATAGGTGGAAAAAAATCGGGGCGGGTAGGGGGTAGTGTACCTGGGATTTTGGGGGGGGAATCCGGTTTGGGGGGGGGAGATTTTTCGGGGCGGTACAACACAAGTTTTTTCGGGTGCCTGTTTTTATATGCTATAACGTGCATCAGAGGTCGCAATCGGGCCGGGTTTGGCCGGCCCGGCCCGGCCCGAGCCCCCAAATCTCCGGCCCGGCCCGACCCGTACCCCCAAATCTCCGGCCCGGCCCGGCCCGAACCCCCAAATCTCCGGCCCGGCCCGGCCCGAATTTTTGTCTCAGATTTTAACCCAATTTTTGTCATAATTTTTGCGATTTTTTTTAACCTATTTTTTTGGTTGAAAACAACGGTGTTGCAGGGGGTGGGGGCTGGGGGGTCCCCCCTAGGTACAGTAGGTACATAGGTAGGTTGACGCTCCATCTTGGTACATAACAGTAGGTAGGTCGCCGCCCGGCGGCTGGTACAGTAAGTTGCGATCTTTGGCTCAAAATGGCATAAAATCGGCATTTTTTACTCCAAATAGGCGAAAAATCGCCCGAAATGAGCGTTTTAGAGCGCATTTTCATCAATATTTAGACCTAAAAATTTTTATCCGCCCCCACCCCCTAGCTCGGCCGGTACAGTAGGAGGTAGGTTGCCTTTGCCACCCCACATTTTTGGTGGTACAGTAGGTTGCCGCCCCGCCTGGGTAGCTACACCACTGGACAATACTGATCACTTACTTGCCGAATCCGTCAGAAATTTTAGTATTTTTGACAAAAAAAATCCCTACTTTTTCAGTAAAATAAGTCACTTCAGAAGCTTCGGGCCGGGGGGCCCGGCCCGGCCCCCGGCCCGACCCTCCAAATCTCCGGCCCGGCCCGGCCCGAGCTAAAAGCACAAAATCGCGGCCCGGTTGCGACCTCTGACGTGCATATACCGTATTCCCTAAAATAGAGCCCCCAAAAATAGAGCCCCCAAAAATACAGCCCCCCTAAAAGGGGTGAGTGAAAAAATAGAGCCCCCCCAAAAATACAGCCCCCCCCCCCAACTTGGAATTCCCCGCTTAGGGGTCCGTAAAGTCAAGTTCTTGTCATAGTAGTGGCTGGTGGGGGGGGGGTTGGGGGGGGTTACCCCCCCCTCTCAGTACTTACCTACCCCCCGCCCCCGGGGGGGGGGGGCCGGGGGGGGGGGGGTTGAGTACTTACCTCTCACAACTCCAAATCATACCTCTCACAAGCAATTTTATACCTTTTTAAGGCAAAAATCGGTGTTTTTCGACCTTATTTTCCCAAAAATCGCGCGCTCCGCGCGCAAACCCACCCATAATACCTATTTTTAGGCGATTTTCGGCGAAAATTTTGAAAAAGTACTATTTTTACCTCAATTTTTGGCCAAAATTGTATCACAAAAACGGTGTTTTTTCGCCTTTTTGGGTGACCAAAATCATACCTCTCACGCTTCCGGTCCCAACCCCGCATCATACTTACCTCCCACACATGGGCCTGCCACTACACTGGTTCTTGTATAAGACACCTTGTGTACAACGTTTGTGGTTGAGTATATATGATGACGAAAAGCCTTTTATGGAAGATTTGCACCTAAAAACACTCAATAATGACCAGTAACATCCTGACAGAACTCCATTTTAGGGGTATTTTTGGAACTTTTTTTGAGATTTTGGGCAGCGAAAAAATACAGCCAGCCAGGGTAGTACTTGGGGGGGGTGGGGGGGGTCCCCCCCAAATTCATCTATCTATCGTCAACACTTTTTGATTTCATCTATCTATCGTCAACACATATGGGCAAATCTATCTATCGTCAACAAATTTTGGGAACAATCTATCTATCGTCAACACATTTCGAACCCAAAATTGACATTTTTGCCTCAAAATGGCTCAAAATCGGTATTTTGAACCACAAATAGGCAAAAATCGCGCGCTACGCGCGGATTTAGCACATCTATACACATTTTCATTAATATTTACACATTATTACCTACTTAATGCACTATACTATACAGAGGTCGCAATCGGGCCGGGTTTGGCCGGCCCGGCCCGGCCCGAGCCCCCAAATCTCCGGCCCGGCCCGGCCCGGCCCGACCCGTACCCCCAAATCTCCGGCCCGGCCCGGCCCGAACCCCCAAATCTCCGGCCCGGCCCGAATTTTTGGCTCAGATTTTAACCCAATTTTTGTCATAATTTTTGCGATTTTTGAATCTATTTTTTTGGTTGAAAATTCATTGTTTTCCATAAAAAAGTCGCCAGATAGACAATACCAATGGTGTGGCTGGGGGGTGGGGGTCCCCCCTAGGTACAGTAGGTAGGTAAGGTCAATGACGCGCCATCCTGGTACAGTAGGTAGGTCGCCGCCCCCGGCTGGTACAGTAGGTTGCTATTTTTGGCCCAAAATGGTATAAAATCGATATTTTTCACTCCAAATAATCGAAAAATCGCGCGAAATGAGGGTTTTAGAGTGCATTTGCATCTAAATTTAGACACAAAAATTTTTGTTCCCCCTAGCTCGGCCGGTACAGTAGGTAGGTTGATTGCAGGCCTTTCTGGTGGTACAGTAAGTTGATTGCACACCTGGGTAGCCACACCACTGGACAATACTGATCACTTACTTGCTGAATCCGTCAGAAATTTTAGTGTTTTTGACAAAAAAAACCCTACTTTTTTCAGTAAAATAAGTCACTTCAGAAGCTTCGGGCCGGGGTGCCCGGCCCGGCCCGGCCCGACCCTCCAAATCTCCGGCCCGGCCCGGCCCGGCCCGAGCCAAAAGCCCAAAATCGCGGCCCGGCCCGGCCCGGCCCGACGTCGGGCCGGCCCGATTGCGACCTCTGATACTATACCTTGATTTTTGGCGACCCCCCCCCCACCATCTATCTATCGTCAACAAGTTTGGGTCGACCCCCCCCAGATTTCGGACTTGGGTCATCTATCTATCGTCAACACATTTCGGGTCCCAATCTATCTATCGTCAACACCCTGACCAAGTACTACACTGCAGCCAGCCCCAAAAATAGAGCCCCCCCCAAAATACAGCCCCCCTAAAAGGGGTCAGTGAAAAAATACAGCCCCCCTTGTATTTTAGGTTTTACGGTATCGCGCATACCGATTTTTCGCACTTTTTAGGGTTTTCGGTCGAAATTTGGGCTCTGACTCTGATCAAGTCTCAACTCAAGAACCAAAACAAGTCTCTCTCTCTTTCTTTAATTTCATTGTGGAACCGGAACTGAGCTGGACCGGTTAAAGTGAAAGGGACATAATTCATATTTGGGAATTGGGACCATTTTTTATCACTGGAACTGAAAGCCGCAATCAAGCTGACCATTTCTTCAAATGTGCTAAAGGTGCACCTCTGGGAGTATAAGCACCAACTGATCTGGCCGCACCCTGTGCTTGATTTTCAGGCATCGCACGGAAACAGCACATCACCGAACGAACGAAGTTGTAAAATCGATGTTGCACGATATGATCGTCACAGCGACGGAGTACGTTATTGATGGGGTTCGCAAGTATGCGTATGGGTCCGTTTTCAAGTGAGGTTGTTTCGCTTTGATGATTCCCCGTCCCATGGTGCTGCATTATTTTACATTGTCCCAGGACTAATTTCTGCAAGCTTACGCGAAGACTGTGTGATAATATGATAAAGAACAAACATAGCATTTAGTGCCTGGTCCCGTTCCGCATGTTTCCCTCAAGCTGATCAAAGTATTTCACTTTAAGCATAATAGCGTTGCTCCGTTGTGTTCCCTTGCTCCACTCGGACGGGTTGATGGAAGACTGATTACCATTGTAATCAGTACACCCTGCAGAGGCTCAGGGGGAAGACTGATTACAAATTAAACGAAGCCATAGTCAGCCTTCCCCCCAAGGCCCAATTTCAGGAGCATGCGTAATCAGCCTTCCTAGGTTGGGCAGCTGGGGGGAAGACTGATTACGCTGACTGAATTGCGCGGAACGTGCGTATGGCCCGCGCTGCGTGAAGCACGAGCTGACGTTGGGGTCTGGTCCAGAGGTCGCAATCGGGCCGGGTTTGGCCGGCCCGGCCCGGCCCGAGCCCCCAAATCTCCGGCCCGGCCTGGCCCGGCCCGAACCCCCAAATCTCCGGCCCGGCCCGAATTTTTGGCTCAGATTTTAACCCATTTTTTTGTCACAATTTTTTGCGATTTTTGAATCTATTTTTTTGGTTGAAAATTCATTGTTTTCCATGAAAAAGTCGCCAGATAGACAATACCAATGGTGTGGCTGGGGGGTGGGGGTCTCCCCCTAGGTACAGTAGGTAGGTAAGGTAGATGACGCGCCATCCTGGTACAGGTAGGTCGCCGCCCCCCGGCTGGTACAGTAGGTTGCTATTTTTGGCTCAAAATGGTATAAAATCGATATTTTTCACTCCAAATAATCGAAAAATCGCGCGCTGTGCGCGAAATGAGGGTTTTAGACTTTTAGAGTACATTTTCATATAAATTTAGACATAAAAAATTTTGTTCCCCCCCGCAAGCTCGGCCGGTACAATAGGTAGGTTGATTGCAGGCCTTTCTGGTAGTACAGTAGGTTGATTGCACGCCTGGGTAGCCACACCACTGGACAATACTGATCACTTACTTGCTGAATCCGTCAGAAATTTTAGTATTTTTGACAAAAAACAACCCTACTTTTCAGTAAAATAAGTCACTTCAGAAGCTTCGGGCCGGGCCGGCCCGGCCCGGCCCGAGCCAAAAGCCCAAAATCGCGGCCCGGCACGGCCCGGCCCGATTGCGACCTCTGGTCTGGTCCCAATTGAATGCAGCAGTAAATAGCAGTTGGGCACTAATGTTTCACGTCATTGACTATCTCGAGTTTGTAGTGTCTGTGATGTGTCACTTGGTTAAGGCTTGGGCTTAGGGTCCAGCCAGCCCGAGTCAAATGAAACAGGCCAGGCCTGTAAAGCAGCGAGGTATGTAATAATCATTGACGTGAAACATTACGCGCGGTCGTTCCAATTCCAAAACAGTTGCATCCGGACCAGATAAAGGCAAACTACACCAACACGAGCCGGATTTCGAAGGTGGTGGGTGTTCAAAACGAATAGAAAGAGAAAATCATCATGCTCCACTTTGTATTCTTCTACGTGTAACATTTCTCAAATCAGCAGCCACGGATGAATGTTTCACTATTCTGCCAGCTGCGAAATCGGGCTCGTGTTGGCGTGGTTTGCCTATACCTGGGAAAGAACTGTCCCACAACTGATTCGGGTTTATCCGTTTTATTTTTCAATCTGTAATCAGTCGTCCACCCAGCGCAGCTGAGTCGGGTTTATCAGGTTTATCAGCTTTATCCGGGTTATTTGTAATCAGTCTCCCCCCCCCCCCCAGCGCAGCTGAGTCGGGTTTATCAGCTTTATCAGGTT